>MU826356.1:2336426-2404389 GCA_029204205.1 Desmophyllum pertusum
TCGCCTTTAAAACGCTGGTATCCAGGAATGTAGTTTATTTTTCAAAAATTTCAGGCCGTAACCTTGATAGTAGGATTTTGATTGTTTGCATGTTCAATGAACTGTGTTATCTCCTCTCTACTGATCATGACATCCCAGAGGGGAATATGTCGTCGATACTGATCGCTTCCAAACGAGTGGTTTGAATGCGTTTTGGCTAACGATTTCTGTTTCAATTTTTCGGAAATTTTGCCCATAAAAATGTTGGCAAAGCGACCGCCATTTTTCGTGCCCATGACGGTTCCATGTGTTTGGAGGTAGTATTTTCCAGTGAACTGGAATAAATTATATTGTAGTATTCGCCTAAGCGCCTTTTCAATAAAATGCGTGGGTATCGGGGGTCGTGTTTTCATAAGAAACTGTCGTACCTTTGTTGTCTTTCCGCACATTGTATTTTTAACCTTCATTACATGTAAGCGCAGAAAATCGTTCTTCCTTTTTCCCGCGTCTTCGCGCTCCCGCATCCCCGATCCCACGTCCCCACGCATCCCCGCGTCACGTCTCCAAACACGAGTCCCAGCGTCCCCGTCCCCAAGTCCCCGTTCCACTGTCTTACCGTTATTTTTTACGTTGGATTGCGAGGAACCTGGGTACAATATGAAATCGCAATCATTTCCGCTTCCTCATCTTTTAGTTGTATCGATCATCTTTAGTTTTATCTATTTTAGTTTATCGATCATCTTTTAGTTTTATCGAACATCTTTTAGTTTTATTAAACATCTTTTAGTTTTATCGAACATCTTTTAGTTGTATCGAACATCTTTTAGTTGTATTTATTGCACAGAACATCGATGTATGCACGTTCGATATTTTGTCCGTAAAAAGCCTTCATAGCAGTTTAGCAAACAGTGAACAAAACTGAGCGTTTCAAGTTGCGTGAAACTGATCGAGCGCGTATTTTATAACTTCCGCAAGGCGACTAAACGTTTTGTAGAACAGTTAGTCTCCATTATTGCTTGTATTTATTCGATTTCATTACACATAAAGATGGCACCATAATATGGAAGTTTGTATTTGAAACTGTACGATTCTGAATAAAAGTTCTGACGATGATTAAAATCCGGTACAAGCGATTTGCAATTAAACCAAACAATATATTGTATAAATTAGAACGATTTCGCATAAGCCGATTTTTCTATGCTAATGAGTACCATTACATGCTAATGTAGAGGAACAATAGAGAATTCCGTGCGCTGAAATAAACTATTGTGTAAAATTCGAATTTGTGCACGTACCACACGCACCAAACGTGTATTACACGCTGGTATCTACACAAATTCGAATTTTACACAATAGTTTATTTCAGCGTACGGAATTCTCTATTGTTCCTCTACATTAGCATGTAATGGTACTCATTAGCATAGAAAAATCGGCTTATGCGAAATCGTTCTATTGTATACATAATGACAATTGCTTAATAACTCAATCTCTTGTCATTAGCAAATGCGTGAATACTGTTAAGGGAAAATAAATAAATGTACTTACCACCGAATTCTTGGTCGACTACCAGTCTTAATCCGCCGAAAGATTCTCTGAAAGAGAAGCCTACGGTCAGTCAACACGAAAACAGCGCATCAGACGAATGCGTATCTGGTTGACTACCAAGTATTAAATGTAGCGAAGCTGTGATCGCGTGACTAGTATCGCGTGACTAGTATTTCTCGTGACTTGTAGTTACCAAGTGTAGTTGCGATTTGGCGGGAAGAAGAGAGACCCTGGGAACGAGGTTGACCTTGTGCTAGATCATAGTTAATAGAGCGCAATGGCTAGATAGTGAAATTATTTGTCTGTTGTGCTGTGCTTGAAGCCTTGACCCTCGGCGGAGTGAAAAAGTTACACAATAAATTGTCAAAAATTACAAATCGACCAGCGTGCGTGAACGCACGCATGCTTTCCTTCGCGGATTGTGGAATGTTTTATTTTTTTCCGCTGCATTCCGCTAATGAAGCGAATGACGCGTGGTACACGTGCATGACGTCAATCGACATGGATTGTCTGTAGGTATGGCGCGTAAAAAATACATGCATATCTGATCCTAGTGTCTGTAGATCCAACCTCGTTCCAAGTGGCGCATAAGGCATCAACAAGGTCTTGAGAAGATTCGCATGTTGTTGAAAATGCGCACTACGTGATATCCTATAAAAGTATTATACACTTTTAGCCATACGCGAGTAGTACACTCGTTTCCCAGTCCCTACTAATCATAATAAAATCGGAGACATAAACATATCGGACGCATAGTATATTATCCTCACTGCATACCTATTGTCGCGTCACGGTAAGCTAAGTTATGGGAGAAATCCGCGACTGCCTAGGCAAAAGGTATGCAGCAAGGCTGGGTGAAGTGGTCACCGCCACCAGGGGAGGAGGGTGGGGCGAAAAGCGCTTCCTTTAGGCATTCCCGTCAAACTGCGAGATTTCACGTTGCGCTGTCTAATTTATAGCAGGGGGCCGCAAAGGATCATGCACGACCCCGCCTGCTAAGAAACTCCGCGATTGGTGGAATGTGTGGCATGTTTCCGTGACACGCTAATTATATATGCAGTGAGAATAGTATATTATCCTCACTGCATACCTATTGTCGCGTCACGGTAAGCTAAGTTATGGGAGAAATCCGCTCCTGGCCCCACGACAATTTGCTAAAGCTATGCCGGCACCAGGTGCAGCCCCGACTGACCCACATAGACAGAAAACACAATATCACTGCTGAAAATGTCAGACTGCTTTATTCTACATTTACCCCCTCCATTACTCAGAACCCCATACGTCCCCTCCTACTAGCGAAGATATTCTATTATAACTATACTAGGCTTGTTATGTGTAAATAAACTGATAAGTCCTACCGGGTCGCATGCTTTAAACTATTGGTTGAATGTTTCCCGGATGCGATACTGGAGTAGTGAGACCTGTGGCCCGGGACATCACAGACTCCAAAAGGTTAAGCGTAGATGCCGGCTGAGACTCGCGCGAGTAATGCCTAGCTACTCTTCCAGCCCAAATATTGGGCTATCTCCTCCTGAGAACAGCCCAAAAGGCTAAGGGTATTGGAGAGTCCAACTCTGAAACTGTGAGGAGTTTCACCATTATTGAGATTAGCTTCAGCAAGATATCCACGTAAACGATTATTAACAGCCGAGGAAAGAAACGGCTGCTCCCCTACGCTCCTCCCGCGATCGGAGGTTCGGAAAAAATAGCCCCCAGGCAAGGGAACCCCTAATGCCGGCACGCGCGAGCATAATAATCCAGCCAGAAGACTGGGCAAACATCTGGGTCGCAAATGGGACCATAGCGAAGGCGCGAGGGGCCCTTTGCGAATTGTCTTCGTGAAGGATAGTTTAATTAAAAAGCCTCTCGATCCTTGAGCCTGAAAACCTGATTGCAGGAGAGCCGCCCCAAATCCGACGCCCTGTCCCCAGTGAAAAAATCTACAACAAAAAAGGTAGTATCTCTAACTAGGATGTACTTATTAACAAGAGAGAGCGACGCGCTTGCTGCTATTTTCTTCCTAAAGTGGACAACGAGGCTTTTAAACTTCGAAAAGAATGGGGAAACGGCTTTTTTGGAGTAATCGTTAAACCTGCCTGCTCTTCCCTAGTGAACTTCAAGTATTCTTTTACCCGCGAGTACGAGATGGGGTTTGCGAGATTGACACGACCTATCTTATTATAAATAGCGCGCAGTTTCCCGATGAGGGAGTCAACAGTACCAGCCGCTAAACGGCGGGGGCATTTACAAACTTTCCTATCGCATGTCTGTTTGTGAACAACAGTCCTGCCAGTCTTATCTTTACTAATGAGGAATTTAATGATATCCTCGGAAGAGGCGGAAGGTAGAACCTTTGGAGGCGTAAGAGCAGCGAGGAAATTAGACAATTGTTGCTCTAGAGCGGACTTCCGCTTCTGATAAGGCTTTCTACTTGTCGAGGATTTGAATCCACAAAGCGGTTATTGATTAAAGTCGTATCCAGGTCAGGTTGGATGACAGGAGGCACAGGAGTTTCTGTCGCCGCACCACATGCTTGACAAAAATTAGCGTCACGGTCGTTAGGATAAAGGCACGACGCGCACCGTCTGGCCGCTTTCCAGGGGCGTGAAACCTGGAGAACGGAATTCTTTGTATGTCAAATGTCCAACGTAACAAATATGTACATACAGTTAAAGTCAAACACGCAGCGGAAAGCCCAAAGGTTCCATTGTAACGGTCTGGGGAACCAACCCGGAGTTGCACCAGATGGGAAAAGCAAGATCGAAGCATCACCCCTTCGCCCAAGCATAAACCGATCGATGCTCGCGGCTTGCAGAAACGCCCACAAGAACCGACGCGGTTGAATATCCGGCACAATTATAGTGAAAGGGTGATGATAACGTTGGTCAAGAATGTATCGGAGGAGCGGGCCGATAAGAACAAATGGGGGAAAGACATAGAGATTTCCCCTAAGGGCAACTGCTGAGCGAACACGTTGATGCTGCCGATTCAGGGACGTGGCATGGAGAGAAATGCGGCAGACGATCGCCAAGCTGATCGCTGCGGCAATTACTGTCGTGCGACATGAGATCGAATGTGTGTGGTCCAAACATTCTTTGCACACGGGACCACGCCTCCTCAGTAAGGGTGCAATCGAGGTCTGAAAACTGCCGTGAAGGAGCGTCGGCTGGATTCTCAGCTGAAGGGACGTACTGCATGTCAATCAAAAAGTTAAACTCTTGACTACATCGTAGAATTGCCTTAATCACGTCATTGATGCTAGAGTTCTTTCCACCCTCGCTTTGCCATGTTCCCAGTAGGGACATGCTGTCTGTATGTACATCGACACGGGAATTCCGGATCCTACCCTTGAAGGCGTCAAAGGCACATAACAATGCTTTGGCTTCCAGGTAATTGATGCTACGTGATTCGTCTCGCCAGAAATCTCGAGCCTCTATCTTGCCGCTATCCGTTAATAACACACCACCCCAAGCCGTTTAGAAGCATCGCAATATAAAGTGACGGCAACATGTTTCTCTGGTTTCCAAGGCAAGCAGTCCGTCCAGTCATCCAAAAAACGCCAATATTCAACCTCAGACTGGAGAGGGCCAGTGAGCTTGGTAGCCACTCGCGACTTACGTGTCAGACCGGCAATGGCTTTGAAAATGTCGCGAAGATACAGTTTACAAAGGTTTTTAATGTTACTGTCTTGGATGTTAGAATGTCCTCCCTTAGCACTTTGAACTTAATCTTCTTCCCTCCGGTAACAAAAAAGGCTTGCCGAACAGAATCGCATATAAACCCAAGAAATGTTATGAACGTGGATGGAGTAAATTGTGACTTGCTAAGGTTGATAAAATAGCCGGCCTCTATCAGCAAATAACAAAGAATGTATGCCGCCGCCTCAGCATTTTGAACGCTCGGTACCAGGGCTGTTTGGATGACTGCACCAACAGCTGACCAACATGGCGGTCATCGATGTACTGGGAAAGAGGGACACCGGACGTATACGTGCCGCGCCAGAAACTGCGAGACCCAAATTGTGGTAAAGGAAAGCACTAGCTTTCCAGCCAAAAGGTAACATACAAAAGGTAAAGTAGAAACCTTGCCATTTTAGTCCGAAAAAGGTGCGGGAAGAAAGGTGGAGGCTAACGTGGTGATAACCGCTTTTCTCGTCAAACGAAGTCTGGAAATGCCCGGGCAGAACATATCTTGGCAAGTCCGACAAATGATCCAGTTTGAAAGGAAGTTCTTTAATCCACAAATTGAGGTAACGTTCGTCGTGGCATAGGCGGGGTTTGGAAGGCTCGACGGTAAGGGAAGGACCAGATGGGGGGGAGAGACCTGACCGACCTCGCCCCACACCGACAAGACACCGGCCGATACCCACTCCAGAACGGTGTTAGAAATGAACTCAGAAAAGTTGGCGCATGACCTAGAGTTTTTCGAGCACGATAGGAGGGGGACGGCCCGAATCAAAACTTGTTCCCTGGAAGTCTCCCTTGAAATGGGTAAAAAATTGTTCAACTTTTACTCCGTCATTGACAACAACCATAAGGTCGACGCTCTTATTGTTCACACAACTCAACAGATTCTCCCAAACTATAGGATGCGAATGCAGGGAGCCCGCTCGGAAGTCATCCGGGTTTCGAAATCGAAGTTCACACAAAACTCCAAGGGCTAGATTACTAACCACCATGGAAGGGGAGGCCAAGGGGCCAACGAAGGGCTGGATTCCCTTAGAAATGCAAACCAAAGACGGATCGTCTGCCTTGCAGATACTAATCGCAGCATCCAATTTTCTTAAATGTAAAGGGTGTTACCTAAGAGACAAGGCAGAACGAGCAGGGATAAGAGACAATAAGGCAAACAAAAGGGAACCCAACCCTTCGTTGACCCCAGGCTCCGAACCAGGTCCAGAATTGAAGCACTGAGAAGGCCCCCCGAGGTCAACGAGGGTAGAGCATAAAGGACCCCCCCCCCCCCCCCCCCCTCGGATACAAACATGTATACGGAAATAAGTTGGGATAATCGCGATAAGAGACGTACCCAATACCTAAAAAATAGAACAAAGGAGGACACTTTGAGAATCCAAGAAACTGTACTGAAGAAATGCTTCACCGAACCTAGCCACATTAACAGTTTAAGGTCAATTCAATCCAAATGTAACGGAACGCCAGGAAACAAACGCTACATGGGTGCTTGCAAAAAAAAGGTAACCTTCAATGCGCGGAATCTCTCCCAAAGACGCATTTGCAAACACATAGACGCCTTAAAACCTTGTTCTTTTATTTTTCCTCGTTCTCTCCTTTTCTAATCTCCTGCTCTCGTTTTTGTATTCATTTTTTTTAGCTCCTTCACTAGATCTTTACGATCCTCTCCTCCTCTTTGTACATCTTTATAATCCTTTCCAACTCATTTTTTTTTTTGTTTTTTTTTGAGCTCCTTCACTACATCTTTACGATCCTCTCCTCCTCTTTATACATCCTTATAATCCTTTCCAACTCATTCTTTTTTTTTCTTTTTTTTTTTTGAGCTCCTTCACTAGATCTTTACGATCCTCTCCTCCTCTTTATACTTCTTAATAATCCTTTCCAACTCATTCTTTTTTCTTTTTCTTTTTTTTTTTAGCTCCTTCACTAGATCTTTACGATCCTCTCCTCCTCTTTATACTTCTTAATAATCCTTTCCAACTCATTTTTTTCTTTTTTTCTTTCTTTTTCGAGCTCAATCACTCATGTGTAAAATCCTTTCCTCCTCTTTTTTTACATTCCCGAAGGAATCAGAAGCTACGTAACGCAAAGCAAGTAACAACAATAAACGGGCAATTACTAAAATAAACATAAAGAGCAACGCGAACTATAAACACCAGCTATAATAAACACCAGAACAATAGGGCTATAACAACGTGCAACCACAGCGCGGAGGCAAACACGAAAAAATGTACGAAAACAAACGACAACAAAAAGGCCCATGGATATAAATGAACCGTGATGGGAACTACAATAAACACCAGAACAATAGGGCTATAACAACGTGTAACGAGAGCGCGGAAGCAAACACGAAAAATAGTGCATAGACAAACGCGAACAAAAGGTGCAATTTGAATAAATATAAACATAGGAAACGATAAAAAACGAAGCGCCGCGACTATACCAAGGAAATTGTACAAAGTAAGCCAAGACTGCGATAAAATGAAACAAAAATGCGCAAAGAAAAATTAGTGAACCGCAAGTGAACAGCAAAAACTCGTAAAAAACCAACGGGCACTAAAGCGTAACAAATAAACCACGTGGAAAAGACGGGCCACCCGAATACAAACGTACAAATGAAAAAGCTAATGCGACAACAGGACTAAACCGGGCAACAGTCGCGGGAAACAGCCGGATGAAACAGCGAACTGAAACGAAACAGGAAGCGACCCAGGGCGCAAACCAATGCGGAGCGGAGTACGTAAACACGAAATACATTAACAACGCAAAATAATCACCTCGTGCTCTTGTAACGGAAACGGCGGCATCGGCTGGCGGAGCAGGTCCAACGCCAGGCAGTGGAGCTTCATCCAAAACTGGGATAACCGCCAGCTCGCGGTCCGGAAGAGGAGGCAAAACTGGGTCGGCCATAGAAGATAAGGTGGATAAACTTGAAGTTTCGACGCTGGTGGCGGTGAAAGACAAACAAGCGAAAAGCGCTTCCTTTAGGCATTCCCGTCAAACTGCGAGATTTCACGTTGCGCTGTCTAATTTATAGCAGGGGGCCGCAAGGATCATGCACGACCCCGCCTGCTAAGAAACTCCGCGATTGGTGGAATGTGTGGCATGTTTCCGTGACACGCTAATTATATATGCAGTGAGAATAGTCCATGAAATGATGGGTGCATGGGATTTTTGTTCATCCTTCCCATGATTCAAAGGCAGCTTAATCAAATACGTCCCATAATGCCACCTAAGAAGCTATTTGGGAAACGTGTCTGCTCCAGTAAAAACCGTTTCGAGAAATTCCACACACTTTTTTATTACAACTTTATATTGAATACCATACCAAAAGATATGTACATATACCGTATAAAACACATATTTATTTGTAAATCTCTACAAAAATAAAAAATATCAAGAGAAAATAAGAAATATCTACTAACTATCGGAAATCGAAAATACCTAAATAAAATCCTCTGAAGGAAAACACTATCCTTACAATTCATTCCTTATTATTGCACATGCATGGTATATTTAATCACTGCAAACAACAGTAAAAGTGTATGGCGATAACTACACTACCAAAAAGCGAAGAATTAGAAGCGCGCGCTTACAGTTTCCATAGCAACTAAATAACTAACTCGACAAAATAACTAGCTACTGAATATCGCGGGATACTTATACTCGTTTCGCGCATTATTTGTACCTACTGAACAAACACGAGAAAAAAAAACGGGATAATTTTATGTAGCCGAGAAGCAGACAAGGGCTTACATAACATTCTCGTCCCCAGAGGCCACGATCCTTTTGGTCAGCACCAAGAATCGAGACCTCTGGCCGGTCCCAATTGTTCGTAAACCTAGCTTTTCACTTTAGGACTTGAACCACTCAGTAAATATTCACTACACATGTAGGTTGACCACTCGATTCGTAACCGACATCAAACATCATATTTAACAAAGACATGTAAAAAATTACACTGTATTATTACCATTCACAAAATTTCTGATTTCAATAATAAATCCTAAAACACAAATCGTTCTACCTCGCTACTTGGCACGGCATGCCAATTTAACATAAACCATATTAATCAACTAATTATTATCTTTATAACGGGAAAAATTACCCAAAGCTTGTCTTTAATATTCGCCTTGTGTCTTTTACGTTACTGTTAGAACACAATATATTTCTATCTAGCCAAGAAAAAATTCAATTTTCTTTTACTCAACCTCGGCACTATTCTCCCATCCGTCATACAACATAGCATTCTCCTTAGCAAACAATTATATTGTGACGATGGCAATAATGGCTAATCATTTTCCATAAAAATCAGTTGGATGATAACTTTCTTATTACCTATATTGTTAGAAAAGCTCAAGTGCAATCTCGTACCCAGAGCCCGCGCGTTTTTGGTCAGCTTTGGTGTTGACTGAAAGGATCGCGGCCTCTGGGAATGAGATTGGCTCTTGCGATGCAATTATCGTAGTAAGGCAGTAGAAGTTCCTTATGGGGTGTTGTCGCTGAAAAAACGGAAACGTGTTCTACAAATTATACGTATGAAGAACGTATGTTTCGATTGCATGAAGCCTTGGAAAGATATACTTGGGGATTAGCGTTGAAGCGGATAGAAAACACGGCCTTTGAAAGAAATTCATAATCATAAACTTCTGCATTTGTTCTAAATTATTAGATATATTTTTGGCCTTATAATTAGTAATTTTTCCTACAAAGTTATAAAATGTTACAGTAAGCAGTCTAAGCATTCAAATACAAAAAAATATATAGCCGCCAGATCATGCAACATCACGTTACCTAGCAACGTAATTGACAGTTGAGATTTCATTATCGGATAATCGATATTACTGTAGCCTCCTACGTTACATGTAAACTCTGAAGTTAAAAACTCAGCCAATGGCTGCGTTTTACGCTGCCGTCCGAATTATCTTACTGGAAGTCTCAGGAAACAAAAAAGTTTACTTCAAGGGGTTCAAAAGGTCACGTCCATTGCTTGTGATTGGCGGATTTCGATCCATTTTGTTTGTTTCTGTTTTTCAGGGTCTGTTGATTGTCGTCGTATTATGATTGACGGCAGTGTAAGACGCAATTGGTAGTCGTGATTTTTAAACTGAAGAGTTCGCGTGTTATTAAAAAGCGCAGTAAACAGGTCAACTATACGTTTAACTCAAAATGTAAAACACCATTCCCGAGCCTTCATCATTTCGTTATCATGTCAAAATTGACATAGTCCTTGTCATCATAGCATTGCAAGTTCACATACGTCTGCAAATCAAATAAACTAATATAAATATCAAACAAACGAAACTCCTTTCTTTGCGGAAAATATTTTTTGCTGATCCTGAGAAATGAAAAATATTAGAATCTGCAAGGTGCCACACGATAAAACAAATATAAAATAGACCGTGAACATTATACAAACCTTTTTGTCATCCAGAAGTCTTCTGACCGCAGAGCAAAGCCAACGAAATGATGGTCTTTTTTGGGGCTGCTCTGCCCAACACTCGGACATGATGGAATACCTAAAAACAATCATAAAGCTAGCACATTACTATGACTACATCTGCTTTCCAGTGCCGTTTAAATTAACCCTATATTCAGACCAGGCTTGTTTGGTATTTTCAGACTGGCGCCGCGGGGTGGGGATTCCACCCCTCCTCCGTAACTCCAAGAGTATTAAAGCTGAGACAATGAAACTACAATGCTTTCCATTACAATAACTCCTTTGAGGTACTCAACATGAGATGATGACGTCAAGATGAAGCGGAATTTACGTCACGATTTCCAAACAGCCGCCATATTGGATCCGCCATCTTGGATTTCTTGATTTTTCCATGAAGTCAGAAAAACCACCAAAAATGACTCAAAGTAATCAAAACCGATAAAAGAATGCCAAAATGATCTAACTGAAATGTAAAAGGTATGGCAAAAACGTTTTTCCGCTCATAAGCAGGAATTACAAATCTGGGAATAATTGGAAAACGTGTCATATGGTTGCTACGGAAACAACAAGTTTCGGAACAATGACTTGTTCCCAGATAAATTTCAGGTAAAGTCAAAAAAGTTTCGGGACTTCGAATTTTGCTTCAATATTTAAAAAGTTATAAACTGTTAAAGTCCGTCCACGGTCTGGATAGGGTAAATTAAAGGAAGCTGTAAATTAGACCTATCGAAAGAAAATTGTCATCTGTTTCTAGCTTAACTATTAATTGATGAATGAATGAAAATGCAAATGAACAAAGAAATATAATAATTAAGCATAAACAGAATCCCAACTGGTGTGAAGATGATCAATAATTATTATTTAAAAAGCAAGACCGGGAGGCTGGATTCCCGACAAACACTACTCACAATTCTTCAGAGAGGTGTCCAGGCCTAGGCATGCGGTACCCGGTCTGCAGCAAAGCAGTAACTTGTCGAGAATTCATTCCAGGATAAGGTGATTCACCTGTAAACATGAAAACAAAGAGTTTCTACATGCTATATATATCAGTGAAATTAAAGACGATTTAAGAGGCCCTGACTGGAAATATGGAGAATCGCTGGCCAGGCTGGGAAAATCAAAAATCATGATAATTGGCCTGAATGACACTTATGGGGAACTATCTTCGAAAATAATAATTAAAGTTTCTGGAAATTTATACTTTTCGAGAAAATCGAGAAAAACGAAAATACGGGTTTGGCTCATTAATTATGCAAAAATCACACTGAAAATTGGCCAAGTTCAGTACACTTGTATTCAAACATTTCGCATTATCAGAAAAGAAAATTGATTTTGCATAACAACATACCTCTTCTACTTTCTAGCAATTGGAAATGTTTTGTTTCTGGAGCGACTAGGAAGGTTGCAGGGTTCTTTAAAGTAACGACATTTCCAGCACTTTATGAGAAGGGAAAAATTGCTTAATTTCAAAGGTAAAAAATCGCATCTTGGTATGTCCGACATGAAATCCAAATTACCATCGTGATACAGTTTGGCCTTAGTACTTTCATAATATGAAATAAAAAATCTGGGCAATCAAGGCACGCGCTGGCAAAAGCGAAAGTTTGCGACGCTCTAAACCGTCAAATTAGCATAATGCAAATTTCTAAACTGAATTATTCGGATTGATCTGGTGTGTGAAGGTTCCATTTTGACGCTGTGATGTGAAGGAAACACAAGCAATAATTTAAAAGATGATATTAATCAACCTTCGCTGTTTGTAGGTTTAATATACTTTAATGGTATGAAACTGAACCGCGGCCAATTATGTAATCGGAATGTAAATAAATGTCAAATCGTCGATACGTTGGCTGACAATTGCGTGACCGGAGTCACGTGAATATTGTCTGCAACTTACCTGACCAGGGTTTTCTCATTCCCTGTTTACAGATAATAAATTAGGGCTGCTAAATTGGATGAAATTGTCATGGAGAAAAATACCCAGCCGTATGGGTGCGCATATATGTAATCATCCGCCAGAGCTAGGTTGGGTGTACCCCAAGTATATTAGTGACAAGGTGGTGCGAAGGCATATTGGGGGTTCGAAATTTTCCGCCGGATTTTTTTGGGTAGAACAATTTTGGCAGGGACTTTTTTAGAGTTGATAAAAGGTGTACCCTAGCGTTCTCAATATAATGTCAATCAACTGTAACAATTTCATTTACAACCTAAAACTACCGGCAAATGTTAAGGAGACGTTTATTCCGTATAAATTAAAGGTGGACGCAAGACTATCTCGAACTATCTTGATGTTTTTTTTTTTTACTTTATTTTTCTTATGCGGAGAAAAAAGGACTTTTTCGGTTGAATGCTGTGCCAGTGGACTTTTTTGGGGTCAAACTGGACTTGGGGTCTAAAAATTTAGCCTCATTCGCACGAATCGCACCTCCTAGTCACTATACAATTAGACGGTAAGCTCGAGGTTTCTATCGGCTGATAGTGAGGGGCGAAGCCCCGAGCCAACTATTAAAGGCGACTAGAAACCGGGAGCGAGCCGTCTAATTGTTTTAGCGTAATCCAGTACCCCCTGGGTGTGTCGTTCAGTGAAATTAGCTGTTACAAGTTTTAAGTATGTCACAGCGTAGTGAAAGTAAAAAAGAAGTTTAGTCTGTGAACTCTGTGAATTTTATTGACTTTGAACTCTGTATGTCAGTGACTTTAATTTTCAGGTTAGCTACCCATATTTGTCCATTGCAATACATTTTGTTGACACACCATTTGAATTTTTTCGACCACAAGAGAGTTTTACTGTGACGACAATTAGGCGGGTAAATAAAGCACAGTTATTTTTCGCTTAAAACTGAGAATCCAGAAATTTCCTTGTAAAGTAATGACTTGAGATTTAGCGCCCTCCTTTCAATATTAAGCACCATCTTTCTCATAAGCTCCCTCCCCTGTTGAATCCGTTTATTTATTTAACAATAAACACCCATATTCCAATAACCGTCCATATTGCGCATGAATGCCTAGACCAATAAGCGCTCCTGTCCTGAAAGTTAAGTGGCCAGCTATTGGCCATAGACTTTCTTACTGTCAGTTCCTGTTGTTTTTCATTTTCTTTCTTACTAAAAGATGTTTAGGTCAAAACAGAAATAAGCGAGCTGTCTCCCTTGAGTTCAAAAATTAATTGAGCACCACTTACCCGTACCACCACTGGGTGCTAAATCGGATATTTACGGTATTCTAAACAGCTGAACCAGGTCCATCTTTTCAGTCTAACATAAGAAACGAGTCTGATGTTAACTCAGTCTTATATCTACCCAAATTTTAACAAAACGTACTCAATGAAAATATCTCAACACTTTGTTTCACAAAAAGTCTGCTCAAAGATGACAAGGATAAGTCCGATTCGCCTGTAAATCACCGACCAGAAAGATAGAAAAAGGAAGAAGAAGGAGAAAGAAAAACAAAGTTGACATTATGTTTTTTGTATCACCAACATTGGAGAGTTTTTGAACGGCAAAAACCAAAACCCAGAAATTGAGAATCAAGGTACCGTTTCATAAATCAAGCTAGATATATATGCAATATCACAAACGTAAACGTTCGTTTTACTTAGCCGGTAGGGGTGTTTGGCGGGGATAGCAAAGGATTTTTTATGGGTATGGAATGTACGATTTTGATATTTTTTTAGATCAAAAAGTAATACTGTTCACGATTTTGCTAGACTGGCATACAGTTCGTGAAGAGTTGTTTGGCGACTGGCGTACGCGCGCAATCTTAGAGCAAATACTCTAGGGTGAGTGTGAATATAGTGAATATAGCCTGCTTAGCCGGCGCAGAAAGGGGAGGGAGAGGAGGTATTTGGGATTCGCAGAATGCCCGGAGCGCGAGGGGAAGGAGGGAAACGGAGCTCCTTTTCCTTTTGTCCACAAGCTGTGCGCTGCGCTCCCTCCGCCCTCCCCTTTCTGCACCGGCCATACAGGAGGCTCGCGCGTATACTTGCCAATTTGTACATTGTGCTCAAAGTAACTCCATGGATATTGTACAGTATTTTCGTTAATCTTTTATGTTACTGTGTATTTTGGGGGGAAATGAAAAAAGGCATGGTAATTTTTGTGAGTTTTGGCTTGGTTCATGGAATACAGGGCTGACTCGTCCCCAGTTGTCTCTCTTGTTTAGAGCCGCGCATGACAATAATGAGGAAACGCGCGTGGCAAGGCGAGCTTGTCACGCGCGTCAACTAACAAGGGAGACGACTGGGGATGAGTCAGATTACGAGGGGATTAGTTGCAGTCTGTTGTCAAAACAATCTGCCAGTAATAGATGATATTGTATACTGCAAGAGTAGATTTCTACTAGATCTTCCCCGGAGATCTTCCACAACAGAGATGCAAGGGATGTTACATTCATTACTCGTAAAAAAGGGGTTTAAATACACCAGACTATACCAATTTTCGAAATTGCATTATACGCAGTTAGACAAATCCAACTACTGTTTGAAGCAGCCTTGATAGTCTCCATTTGGACTTAAAATATTGTTTTTAATTGCTTTTATGGAGGTTCTCTTGGCAACATTTGTTGTTGTTGTTTAATACGTTATACTTGTTTACTTCGCTCAGATATCCGGGAGAAAAATGAAGCTACCTGTAGGGATTTCTTGTGCTTGACGCAATTCATTTTGTATAGCGTAAGAACTTGTTCAACCATGCTACTCTCCCGGCCAATATTATATCGAATAAGCACGGCGTAGCATCTCGTGGCGTTACCAAGGAAGTGGTTGCTAGTATTAATAGCAGTGATCATTCCGCCGCCTTCTAGATTTGATTCTAGATAGAGATCAGTGCAGCATATTTACAGTGTGCCTCCAGGGGTGTGCCTATCAATTAGTGTCTCTCTTTCAATCGACCTTATATATATGTTGCAAATGCAAGATGTTTTTTCACACTATTATTATATTGATAATCCTGGGTTGTGGTTTTGTTTCGCTTCGGTGTGGAATGGATAACTCAGACACCAAGAGAGAGAGTGGAGCAAATGTCTGGAATCCAACTGTCTAGATAAACAGCTCTTTTTGGAACAACTTGTCTGGACTTGAATTGGTACTTATCTTAATTGGCTTCTTTTTTGAAGATTATATTCTAAACATGTAGCCTACACCACGCCCGGGCACCCGAGAAGTACAACTCCCCCACCTCGCCCAGCCACGTTTTGATCCATTCTGTGGTATTGTTTTAAAATTGGAGTGGACCTGAGGGGTTGGTTGTTATTTCAGATTTCATGACACCATGCAAGATGGCGCAAATTCGAGGGAAGGCTCAGGGCGATTAATCAAGGAAATACGGTTTTTATTTTGAAATGGCAAAAAAGTTGCCCTTCACGATTAGATATCATGTCAAACAACTAAACATTTCAATAACATATATGCATTGCATTGAGCGGGCTATGTTGTCCCCATTTCTTATTTTTCAAACATTTCAGTAACGCGGCATGTGTCAAAACTATATTGATGTGACTGCGGTCACGCAATCGCAGGTAAGTAAAGTAAGCCAAAACAAGGGTTTGACAATCTGTTCCTTCAGTTTTATATGATCAAAGTGTAACCAAAAACCATCAGCGGAAGTAAAGGTTGATTAATATCATCTTTTAAATTATTTCTTGTATGTTTCCTTCACATCACAGCGTCAAAATGGAACTTTCACACACCAGTCAATCCGAATACTTCAGTTTAGAAATTTGCATTATGCTAATTTGACGGTTTAGAGCGTCACCAGCTTTCGATTTTGCCAGCGTGTGCCTTGATTGCCCAGATTTTTTATTTCATATTATGAAAGTACTAAGGCCAAACTGTATCACGATGGTAATTTGGATTTCATGTCGGACATACCAAGATGCGAATTTTACCTTTGAAATTAAGCAATTTTTCCCTTCTCATAAAGTGCTGGAAATGTCGTTACTTTAAAGAACCCTGCAACCTTCCTAGTCGCTCCAGAAACAAAACATTTCCAATTGCTAGAAAGTAGAAGAGGTATGTTGTTATGCAAAATCAATTTTCTTTTCTGATAATGCGAAATGTTTGAATACAAGTGTACTGAACTTGGCCAATTTTCAGTGTGATTTTTGCATAATTAATGAGCCAAAACCCGTATTTTCGTTTTTCTCGAATTTCTCGAAAAGTATAAATTTCCAGAAACTTTAACTATTATTTTCGAAGATAGTTCCCCATAAGTGTCATTCAGGCCAAATTATCAGGATTTTTGATTTTCCCAGCCCGGCCAGCGATTCTCCATATTTCCAGTCAGGGCCTCTTAAAACGTTGAAAACATACGTAGCAGCAGTTGTAGATGCTCTGTATGATGAATACTTCTAAGCATAATAAAATTGTTTTCGATTCTTTCAAAAGGTAAAAAGGTAGTAAAAGTACGAATACAAAATTTTTAGTCCCTTCTTTTTCAGAATATCATGAAAAACCACGTGACGTGACAGGAGCATTCTTCAATAAATATTGGCCATTTAAAAATAGGGATTTTAAGGAACCAAAACGTCGACCCTGAGGACGAATTAATATTTTATTAAGCCATGTCCGGATAATCTTAATGAAAGAGCTTTACTGTCCAAAAGAAAGGTTTCCTCCAAAATATTTTACATACCGATGGTAAACACCTCCCACATTACAATGCCATAGGACCATCTGTAGAAGACAAACATTGGAAACTTCCTATTAATTCAACTAATTTCTTAATTCCTTAATCCCTTTGCTTTTCCTTTGCCTTTAGGCTTCTTTGGAAATTGACTTTCACCGAACCATATTTTGGTCTTTTTTGTGAGTCTGTCTTACATAAATCTTGCATACGCACCATGGTTTTCTTAATAGTTAGCAATATCCATTAGTTTTATGAAAAGAACACCCCTCCTTCTTCCCCCAAAGTTTTTAAGTGTCTGTGAAGGCTTCGGCGAATTCACATAGCACAACTAACGTGGTCTTTTTCAAAGAAACCATAATTTAAAACGATCTTTCCAAAAATTGTCCATTAAATAAAAAATCATATGTTTTTATTCCGGATAAGAATACTACATATCGAACCTCCGCTAAAGGACACCTCCCGTAAGCGGGCACTTGGTCATGTTCCCAGTTACATACAAACACTGCTTTTTAACCTCCCATAAGCGGACACATCTCTTAAGCGGACACAGTTGGTTCCAAGGGTGTCCGCTTACGGTATATTGGACTTTACTTTGACAATGTTTTGAGCAAAACCTTCTTAAATATTAGGAAGGACAGACGCATAACACAACATATTTGAAATTGTCTGTTACATGAGATGGGATGATGTAGAAAAAATATTGAAGCAACCTACACGTCACTCATAGTAGTAGATTCACTATAAAAAAGAGATTCCGGCGGCATCCACTTAACTGGAAGACGAGCCTTGAAATGACAAAAAATAAATACAAATTAAAGGAAATTAATAAAAAACAAACAAACACAAACTTAACAAATAAATAGATAAACGAACGAACGAATGAACAAACGTGCTTCTGTACATTTAGTATCGGATAAATTATTCTATGTTCTGTGCACAAAATTGATTTTCGAACTTTTTAACCGTTCTTGATGATATATATTAATCAAATCGTCAGTTACAGTAATAAACATGGCATTTTCAATTACAAACTTAACATAGGAAAAATAAATGCCCCGTCATAGTTAGAAGTGTCCCTTAAATATCCTCCCCACCCTACTAAGGTAGTGAGTTTGTAATTAACGCCTTTGGAGTTTAGTCGAAGTCACCTGAGTTTGTCTCGTATACACATCTCCCTCCAAACCACGAGCCAATCCAAAATCGGAAATTTTACACACTTTGTCTTCACCAACTAACACATTGCGAGCGGCTAAATCACGATGAACAATCTGGAACATAGTAGAGTAAAACAAGATGTGTTAATCCTGAGAAGTGTCTCAAGTCCAGCGGCTCATTTCTGCTTGATAGGCCATTTCCAAGTTGCCTTTTGACTCTGTTTCAAAACGAGTCCTTGTGCAAAAATCGGTGCACTTTCCATATGAAAGTTGTGCACTAGGACTCTTTTTGAAACAGAGGCAAAAGTCAACCCAGAAATGGTTTATTAATATGTTGCAACTCAGCGGAAAAGTGTCCGATCAGTTTGTGGACGTTTATAGGTTCGACTCCTACTAGAAAAAAAGTAAAATCTGTCTCAATCTTCTCCAATCTCTCAACGATACTTGTTTCATTTTGGTTTAATAAATTATATAATTTATTGTTACCTAATACTTAGGTTCGAAGCAAGGTGCCTTTGACGGATTTTGAGAATACACTGGGAACAAAGAGTGACCAACCAGGAGATTTCTGCTCACACTGGTATCAACAACATCACTGATAAAATAAAGAAAGGAAGATGGAGGTGGAGATGGATGGGCCATGTTCTGTGGATGAATACATCAAGGCACCCACGTACAGAATTGAAATGGATACCATTAGACACATAGAGAAGGACGATGGAGGCCGGAATAAAGCAGACAGGGAAAGCCTGGTACCAGATCAACTGGCTTGCCCATGACCGGGCTGACTGGGGACGTTTTGATGATGCCTTAATTATATTCCAGTGGGAGCTAAGAGGACCAGAGAGAATATTTTGAGGTTTCTTTGAATTTGAAGGAAATGTTATACATGACAATATATCTTAGCCGATAGATAGGCGATAGGCTTCAATGTACTTATTATCCTTATCAGAGATTCACCTTCATTGTGGCCAGATAGTCCATACCATCAGCAATCATCCAAGCAAATGATAACAGATCCTTTTCACTGAGTCTTGAGTTTGGTCTTTTTTCTCCAGTGTTGTACGTGTCCTCGATTCCTCTGCTCATGCGCAGGTATCCTAACAAATCGCCGTATGGTAAATATTCCAAAACAATGAACAGTGGATCTGGAATTATACAATAAATCGAGGTGATAAATACAAAGATGGTAACTCATATTGTAGTAAGTAACTGTATTTATATATAATTTATAAACAGATCCATGAAGTCAGAGCATAACAGAAATGTTAAACAAAGTGTCTGGTACCTCTTTCAACACAACAGCCAATAAGTTTAACAACATGAGGATGAGGCTGCAATGATTTCATGACGTCTAATTCAGTGAGCATGTCTTGTAGGTCCTTCTGTGCCGCATTGTCTATATTACGCATAAAAAACTGTTACCAATAGCTTACAAGGATCAAGTCACCTCTGATGCATTCTCGGAGACCCAGGGGCAGTTAGCGGGGGCGAGCGAAAAGGGTCTCCGAGGATGCCCCTGATGCCCCCCCCCCCCCAAAAAAAAAGCCTCCTCCAAAACAATTGAGACCCCCACATATTGGCTGTAAAAAGATAACCATTAGGTTATGTTCAACGAAAAGAAAAACGAAAAGGAATTGGCAATATACACTAAGATGAACTGAATATGAAAGTTCTAGATTCAAAATCCCAGAACAAAACAGCGTAGAAAGAAATAAAGACGTTACATGTAAGCGTCGTTCGTGCGAAAGCAATCAAACAAAAATACATGCAGAACCCTGTTTTGCAGAGGGCGCTGTGTGAAAGGAACACAATTCAATTGGGAAGTACCCCAGAGTTGTGTGTAAGAAGTATTGAAAAAAGAGAACATGGTTAGAATTTAACTTTTGGTGAGAGGCAGAAGCTTCTACTTGGCCTGTCCACAAGGACACTGAAGAAGGGTTCAGCCCTAAACGTTTGTGTTTTAAATTACTTGATACTTCTTCTTCTTCTTCTTGATACTTAAGTGCCACGTATCAAGGAATTCGTTTCATTCTATTGTTTGAAAGCTACTCCAAAAAGGCAATGTATTGTAATGTAAGGTAAGTTATGTGTTAAATGCAATGCTATCGGTTAGTTAACTGTCAAAATAACCGACAAATGAGATAAATTTGAGGGATTGGTAAGAATGAGAATGATTCTTGTACACTAACAATTTACAACTATTCACATTTAATAATAAAACTAAAATACGACTGAGTAAACTAAAACGTTACCTTTCAGGGTCTTTACTGCAACTTCTGATCGCGAAGCTCCGTAACTTGCCTTGGACACTTGACCAAAGTTTCCGGCCCCTAGTAACCTTATTAACGTTATTTGGTCACGATCAAGTTGAAACCCATCGCAAATGTCGTCAACATTTTGGTATTCAGCCATGGAAAACGTCGTGTTATCTAGAGACAAAAATTACCAGTTTTTAAAGGTTACATATTATTTCTGCAGTGATATTGAAACTTTCGATTTTACTTAAAGATTATTCTTGTAACTACGTGGTGAAATTTTACTGGACATTTGCGCTACGTGGCTTACATTCTTGATATTATAAAATTAACAAACGTTTTGTTAGATCGTGGTGAAATCCTGTAATTTTCGCTACGTGCCGTGTACCCTTTACTTACGACTAAATTTAGATATTTTATATACTGAGGAAATAGCCTGAGATTTTCTCACTCGCGTCAGCCAAGTTTAAGCAGTTTTTGTGTTCTCTGGCTGAATAGAAGCTACGACGCGCAAATGAGAGCCAAGAAAACCCAAACAGCTGTTGATCTGGCTTTTATATTTTATACGACCGCATCGAGGCTGCCAGTATATGTTTTCCTGGACACTGATGCAGTTTGTTTTCTAGTGATAGTGGATCGCTCTGCCTGACAAACGTCAACATGTTGTCGTAGTCTTTTTGGACCCAGGCTAACTTCATATTCCTGGAAGCGACCACTTTCTGACCCCTGATAATCTTCCACCAGAACACTTTACATAATTGGGTCAACGATGGTAACGAAAGCATTTTGTATGAATGGTATTTGTCTACCTGATCCTCACTTTTTTACAGCACGGACCCATGGACGCTTTGGCTTTATTTTGGCTTTATTTTGACTTTATTTTGACTTTATTTTGACTTATTTTTCACTTATTTTATACTTATTTTGTATTTGTTTCAAAACTAGCCAATCACAGCCCTGATTCGAAGCAACGGCCAAGACATTTTTTTGTGTAGTGTCGTGTAAAGTCACCACGAACTAAACCAATGAATCGTAAGTGTCAACGAGGCACATCTGCTAAGATGGAGTCTTACCTTTGTTCGCCTGGTCCCGGATTCAGTTGTTATTGATACTCCATTTTGTTCTGCTCTTTCTTGATGGCGCCGTCTTTTTCTATTTTATATAACAAAGAAATGTGAAACATACAACTTTTTTTTTAAATTTCACAAATAATTCGCTTTATAAGGATAAACATCGTTTGTGGACGAACGAACACTGAGATGAAGTCCGGCCTTGCAAAAAATTAAAACCTCCTCATTTAGGACTTATTAATTACTAGCTATGGTATACAATATGTTTGTACTAAAGCTTTAGGATGCCGCAATGAATGAGCCCTCTATGATCCCCCTTTAAGAAATCCCTCTACTGGCCTAAACCAATGACATCATCGACACTGTTCAAAACGTATTATAGTTTTATTTATGAGTTGCCTCGAAAAATGTGTACATATAAACTATATAAACGCATTTGAGAGTCATTATAGACTGTATATATATATATCTGTCAGCGATACCCAGTACCTTATTACATACAATGTTTGCGACAACAATATTCGAAATCGAAAAAATGATGATGCAAAATAAGTCTTACAGTCAATAATATACACGAGTGAGTGTTTTATTACATTGCTACTAAACTGACCTTATGTTGACTTTGTAGAAGGCAAATGAAACGATGGCAATTATCAATACCCCAAACAATCCAACCAATCCGTAAATTATTTTCTGATAAAATGCAGTTTTGGAGTCTGCTGAGTAAATAGGACAGGCTTTAATTAACAAATAAAGAAGCCAAAACCATGTATTATACTGTCATAAAACACGACGGGAATTTGAGAACACGAGAGAAATTTAGAAAACACGAGCCGCAGGCGAGTGTTTTCTAAATTTCTCAAGTGTTCTCAAATTCCCGGAGTGTTTTATGACAGTATAATACATGGTTTTGGCTTCTTTATGTGCTTTAAAATATAGATTTAACGCGCGCGAAACGATAAAACACGGCTTTTCTATGATTTATACTCTGATAAAACATGGTTTTTAACCAATCAGAGCGCGCGCATTTTCCAGTCTATGTTTTAATTAATAATATAATCAGGTTTAGTTGTAAACCACGTTCGTAAAAAAAAAGTTGAAATTACTATGTTACTATGACCCTAACCGGTTTGATACAATTTTTGCACAATGCAATTTTGTGTACATATCGACTTCGTTACATTTGATAAAGGAACTAAAAACTTTTCTCTACTCTTCAATTTTAAATTTTGGTTTGCTATAGACGAGAACATTCATTAAACTAAAAGTTTAGCCGTATCTTTATCAGGTAAACTAATACAGTCATTAATTAAACACTCAATTTAATTTGTATTTTCTTCATTAATAAATATTAGTAAAATGAATAATAATTAATCTCTTGAAAAGGACTGTATTTCAGGAATGCCTATTTTTTAATTTTTTCCTATAATTAATATAAATTATTTCAGTTACCTCCAGTTAGCGGAACTGTTGTTGATGAAGCTGTGCGAGAGATATAATACATACAAAGCAATTAGTTAGTGCCATTAAACGTTGTTTAATTAAAATAAATAATAATTGGAATTACCATGTTACTATGACCCTAACCTGTTTGATACAAGTTTTGCACAATGCTATACATAATATTTTTTTCTACTCATCAATTTGAAATTTAAGTTTACTATAGAACATTGATCTAAAAATTCAGCCGTATCTTTAACAAGTATAAAGACATTCATTAAACATTCATTTAATTTGTATTTTCTTCATTAATAATTAATAACTAAATATGAATAATTAATAATTAGTATCTGGCCCATTTTCCCCAATGGGGATAAGGAAATAAGTCAAATATGAATAATAATTCGTATCTCGAAGAGGACTTTATTGCTTATTTATCTCATTTGATTTTCTATTAATAAAACTATTTCAGTTACCTCCAGTTATCGGAACTGTTGTAGATGAAGCTGTTCGAGAGATATAATACATACAAAGAAATTAGTTAGTGGTATTAAACGTTGTTTAATTAAAATAAACAATAATTGGAATTACCATGTTACCATGACCCTAACCTGTTTGATACAAGTTTTGCACAATGCTATGCATAATATTTTTTCTACTCATCATTTGAAATTTAAGTTTACTATAGAACATTGATCTAAAATTTCAGCCGTATCTTTAACAGGTATAAAGACATTAATTAAACATTCATTTAATTTGTATTTTCTTCATTAATAATTAATACCTAAAGATGAATAATTAATAATTAGTATCTGGCCCATTTTCCCCAATGGGGATAAGGAAATAAGTCAAATATGAATAATAATTCGTATCTCGAAGAGGACTTTATTGCTTATTTATCTCATTTGTTTTTTCTATTAATAAAACTATTTCAGTTACCTCCAGTTATCGGAACTGTTGTAGATGAAACTGTGCGAGAGATATAATACAAACAAAGAAATTAGTTAGTGGTATTAAACATTGTTTAATTAAAATAAAAAATAATTGGAATTACCATGTTACCATGACCCTAAGCTGTTTGATACAATTTTTGCACAATGCTATACATAATATTCTTTTAAATAAAATGGTTCGTTACATTTGATACAGCAATTTAAGACTTTCCTTTACTCTTCAATTTGAAATTTTAGTTTGCTACTCGAGAACATTGATCTAAAAGTTCAGCCGTATCTTTAATAGGTATAAAGACATTCATTAAACATTCATTTAATTTGTATTTTCTTCATTAATAATTAATAATTAATAATTAAAGATGAATAATAATTAGTATCTTGAAGAGGACTTTATTGCCTATGTTCTCATTTTTTTCCAATAATAAAAATTATTTCAGCTACCTCCAGTTATCGGAACTGTTGTTGATGAAGCTGTGCGAGAGATATAATAGATACAAAGCAATTAGTTAGTGGTATTATTTTTAACAACGCTTAAAAGCGTTGTTAAAAATAATAGTTGCTACTATGACCATCTTCATAACTTTAACATGTTTGATACACTTTTTGCACAATGCATTTCAATGCATTAAAAATATTATTTGAAATAACAAGATATTGCACGCGTATACCTTGAACTGAGAGGATATGAGTGCGTTATGTATATTAAAGCATTAACTCTATTCGGACATGACCTTTTAGCTCTTTTAATTCAGACCGCTACGAAAATGAAACTTGAAGGGTATTTAGTACGTCCAAATATGTGTCTTTTGACGTATGCAATATGAGATGATAACGTCATATGACGTAGAAACTACGTCATGATTTCTGAACAGGCGCCATCTTGGATCCGCCATCTTGGATTTCTTGTTTTTTCCAATACGTCAGAAAATCACCAAAAATTACACAAAAGTAATCAAAATAAAAGAATGCTAAAATGATCTAAACAGGTAAAACTTGTTGCAATAAAGTTATTTTCTTCCTTAAAAAAGGAAAATTCCAAATTTGGAAAAGCATGCCTGTCAAAATATGGTTGCCATGGTAACAGTGAGTTCCGTGAACAATGATATCTATAACCAAATTTATTCAATATTAGAAAATTAAAAAGTTATAAGCGGTAAAAGTCCGGACGGGTAGATTCCGCCCTCGACCCGGTCTGAATTGGGTTAAAATAATATCACTATTAAATTTTACAAGAAGGATACATAATATATGTTTAGGATTACAATAAATTTGTTTTTGGTTTATATTTTATAATTAAAATTATTAAAAATGTGTATGTCAGATTGTAATAATGAATACGGGACAAATGGAAGAAAGCAAAGCAAAGACAAATTTTTTACCACAGAAAATACCTAGTCCCTTGTTTTAGCAATTTACTTGAAATAGTTATTTTTTAACTTTTAACTAACAGTCCGAAAGATAGTCAGATTTGACTCATTCTCAGGATTTGACTATTGCTGGTTTGCAACCATTCCCGAGAGATTTAAATGACAAAGACCCTGGCGGCCATGTTGGATGACAGGAACAATAAAGCTAATTAGAAATATTTTGTTAATGGTCATCCAACATGGCGGCGATGACGTCAGTTGCAAACCAAGAATACCTTTAAGCCAATCAACGCGCAACTCTCTTATAGCTTTGCGAGGTCGTGCGAGTTTCTTAATAATATATTTCATGCATTCCACGCACTCCATGAGTACTTACCTGATCCATTAGTCCTTACGGTAATGATGGCGAAGTTTGCTTCAACTCTATGTCTCCTCTTAGCCACCTCACTCACTCTGTTCATGGCGTAGATTTTTAAAGTGTAATTGACAAATGGCGACAGACTCGTTACTTTCACGTGAGTCACGTTCAAACCTTCCTTATATGGTATGTAATTGACATCACTCCCGCAAGCGTCATTAACACACTTATTATTTTCATAATCGTTACAAGGCTTGCGACAATCGACGTCATAGAGCAGTTGCGTCTGATCACGGTTATTGCAGGAGGCAGCCAGCTTATCTCGACTGAACTTTGGTTAATGAATGTAAAGTTGATATTCCTCGGAGCTGATGGTAAAACTACAAACAATAAATTGAAATATTCATTGGCAGGTGGTTAAGAAGACGCAAACAAGATATAGTCTTTGATTTCATTTTGATCTCTTTTGATTCATTTCAGTATCAAAATAAGAGTTGAAGCTATATAATTTATACCCTTGCCTCTGTTTCAAGATGTCCCTGGTTCAAAAGTAAAACCTTTAATATTAAAATACGTTTTACTCATAAACTCATGCTCATATAAATCATACTCATTTTACAAAGAAAGGTTTAGCATCAGGGCTAATTTTGAAAGACAGGCATATGGTACGTATTATCATTCACAATGTATCACAAAATTGTATCATCTCTTACCCGTGCAATTAAGGCCATTCTGGTCATTGTATTTTCCATCTGGACAAGCTAAAACAAGAATTAACCAACTGAGACAACTGTGGCAGAGCCCATGTTAAAAGAAGTTTGTTTTTATGAAACAAACATCCAACGCGTTAAGTTCCTTTCCGTTGGAAACAATTTAGGCGACAATTTCACAGCTTATAGAGTTTTTGTAACAGCTTTTGTGTGCAAACAGTTACTAGAACTGAAGTGCAAACATAGTTGTTGAATACGAATTAGCTCGAATACGAATTAGAATACGAATACGAATTGTTGAATACGAATTCGTACTTTACAGTGGCGGTGGGGGCCCAAAAATATTTCCGGGCTTTCCAGCCTTAAGGTGGCTCTTAATAGTTTAGACCTTTTCGTCTCTGGCATTCTATCACAAGTACACCAATGATATTTAACAATAACTTTAAAACAAATTTGTATAGTTTTTACTAAGGAACAAATTAAGATACCTCTGACATCAAAATTCGTTGCCATGGAAACCTCAAAGGAGGTCAAACGTACCCTATTTTTGACCTTTTGAGGCCAATAACTTTAAAACTAGTCAGTGAAAGTTTTCCTATTTGATGTATTTTTGTGTTCTCGCCAAGACAAGCATTTTTACAAATTTTAAAAAAAATCTGTAGGTAGGGTTCAGAGCCACCTTAAATTTAAGGTGGCTCTGAACCCTACCTACAGAATTTCTTTAAAATTTGTCAAAATCTTTGTCTTGTTGAGAAGACAAAAATACATCAAATAGAAAAACTTAAACCGACTAGTTTTAAAGTTATTGGCCTCAAAAGGTCAAAAATAGGGTACGTTTGACCTCCCTTGACGTTGCCATGGCAACGAATTTTGACGTCATTTTCATCTGATTCTGTTCGTTGATAAACGCTTTACAGATAAACACTAAATATTTTTTATAAGCATCATCGGGCTAGGTGTAATAGAATGCCAAAGACTGGAAGGTCTAAAGTATTGTGAGCCACCTTAAATTTAGGTGGGGGCCCAAAACATTTTCCGGCCCTTCGTAGTATTCCCGAGTTGTGGATCTATGGTCGGACCACTGTAGGAGAACGTAAAGTTGACTCATGCAGTTGCGTTGTCTGAGCGAAGCATGACTTATTTTCACGTCGCGTTCAGAATAATTCAATAAGGACGAGGATCGGAGCACTCCAAACATAAGTAGTGGGAAACATATTTGACCTTAGTTTTGCCGTCGCGTTAATTCAAACTTATGGCTAATTTTGAGTTTGATGAATGCAACTCATACCTTGGCATTTCCCTCCAACATTCTGCATGTCCTCCTTACAGATGCATTTTCCTTTAAGTCCACTGGTGTTCCACTCACCATTGCTTTGACAATGAACATACAAACTGCCCGCTACATGAACCGTATCCTTCCCACAGCTTCCTTCAACTCGAATAGATTGTGAATCGTTTGCTGGAGCTACAGTTCTCGCTAGTGAAACCAAGCTGTTGTCATTGACAAGTGGTCCACCCGGACAAACGTAATAAGTCACTTTGACAGAGTACAGAGAATTGCAAGCTCCATCATTGTGGAATGCTAATAGCAGATACTTCCCTTTATTAAGGATTTTTATTGTTTCCAAAGTTTTCACATTGATGAGGCGTCCAATTCTTGCGACATTTTCATATGCTGCTGTGTTTAGAAGAGGGTTAGGATAGAGCGCCTTATCTAAAATATAGTGGTCCGACTGGTTTACATACAAGTAGAAAAAATTGACACAGTAAGCTCCTCCCGAGTTGTTTGGCGGGAGGTGGGAACAGCTACGTATTAAGTACTCGACAGTGATATCGATCCGGTTAGTGTCATTGGCTATGATCAGTTGATCACTTAGCAGCCAACTGCTTGGTTGCGGAGCCGACGGGTGTAAGTCAACATCACATACTGTATATCGTATAGCGGCGCCACTCCTTCTCGTCCACTACAAAAACGAACAAATAACCTTTGAATCAGTAGAATTAAATGATGTGTAAGTAACTTTTTTAATACTACAACAATCGTAATATGGCTTTATGAGAGTGTGTAGGTCCGAATAAAGAGCAGGAGTGACTTATATAGGGACGTCTACGAGGGGGAAAAGAAAATATGAACTGCGCCGCTCCCCACTAATTAACTGACCAGTCCGGTTCGCTGCGATATTTTCAAATAGGGCTTTCAATCTATTATTACAATCATTTTTATATTGCTTTTAGATTATTTTAAACTAATATGTACCTTTTATTGTAATTGGGTGTCGAAAAGTCGCATGGGGAACATATAATAAAATATGTTTGTTACTAGCAAGCTGGCCGCCATTCGCGTTAGTCTTACTTACCCCTACAATGCCCGGCCCCGTTTTCGTTTCCAATATCCAATTCCATGTACATTGGCCGGATGAATCACATGGTTTGCTCTCTAGTACCACTTGACTTGACGAGACCCAAGCTACAAGCGTCAAGGAAGTAAACACAGCGATCCAAAAGTGGTCCATACAAAGTGTGTCGTGGGTCTCCAAGCGTGTAATGTCTAAAATTGTCAAATGTAGAAGCAATTTTAAACATTTAGGCCGTTTAATATATGATTTCTAAAGTACAGAACTTGTAAGACCTGTAAATCTTGGTAACTGTGTCGTCACAATTATTATTCGCGAAAACGCAATGTTGACTATTGTTCCACTTTGATCTTTAAAATTCGTTACATTCACACAGACAACCGAAGAAAGGCGAAACATCAGACTACCACAAACTACCACAAATAAATCAACTATAAATACATAGCTTTCACAGCTATTATGAGCATCGGGTTTCCTCAGTAAAGGCAGTGATTTGGGCAGATTTACATTGTAATACAATTAGGTAAAATTTAATAGTACGCGTTGTTTTTCGTTGGCGATTTGAAGAGTCAAAAACAATTTTCCGTCACATTCTCGTCCCCAGAGGCCACGATCCTTTTGGTCAGTTCCAATACCGGAATCAGATTTGTCAGATTTGACGGTTAGTCCGAGATTCGCGGACTTCCGGTTTTGGAACCGGCCAGAGGTCTCGATTCTTGGTGCTGACCAAAAAGATCGTGGCCTCTGGGGGCATATATCTTGTAGCCAAGTTTGTAAGCTACGAGACTGAGGCGCAATCGGTATATATTTATTAAACGATAAATGGCTGCTTTTAAAATTTCATAAAACAGCTTTCCTTTGGTGTAACGGGTTTTCATAGATACGTGATCACGGGGTGATATGGAACTTAGAGATATCGATGTACCCCTCAGGAATAAAACAATAAAATGGCTCGAGGAACAAACTATGCTGAATGGTTTGGGAAGAAGACCCAACAATGAATACAAGTGCAATATTAAACCAGCTGTCGAACTGATTCAATCCCAAGAAAGTTGTCGCTACTCAGTAACTGGCCTGGCCTTAAAGGAGCTACAGTATGTCACAATATTTTCAGTCATTTTTGCGATGTGCAAAATCACCTTCAAATTGAAGCCTCAAAATGATAGTTTACTAAGGTAGAAAAACAACAAAGAGGTGATAATAACCAAACAGGAACAAGGATGGTTGAGGATGGAGAAGATTAAGACGGATTGCGAATGACGAACTTGAGAAATGCGCCATCCGTGACGTACTCCTTTAATTGCCCGGTTTCAATATTTCCAAACATATATGGGAATACATGTACCGGCAGGCGTCCCTTTTTTTGGCTCATCATCGCTACTGGCAGGCTCAATTTCCGCCGCTCTCTCGAGTCCGGTCTTCGTTCATTCGGGGAAAGAGCGGGGACTCATTTTCCCGAACAGCGGCTGGTAATCCTACTACTGGTGATTGCTTGTTTAACGTCTTATCCAATCTCGTACCCAGAATCAACGATCTCCTCGGTCAGCGGTGGTCGTCGCCAGGTTAGACTCTGGAATAATGGAATTTTGAATATTCCGGTTTGTTGTTTGTTACACGAACAGCCAATCAAAAAAATCCCCGAAAAGAGAACAAAAATCCATTCCCCCAAAGTCTAACCTGGCGATGACCACCAATGACCAGGGAGGCCGTTGACACTGAGTACGAGATTGCGTCTTATCATTGCTATCATTCTTCATTGTAATCAATATCGTTCCCAGAGTCCTCGTTACCCTTGTTCCAGGTAACGAGGGGTGTTTTCCATTATGCCAGACCGACCGGTCAGGGTCCACTCGGACCAACCGCTGGAAAATGGAACGACATTTTCCGATCGAAGCGACCGACCGAACGGAATGCCGGTTCTCTTTTCTCAAACCATCATGGAGGAGGTCGTAATTGTCGTAATCGGCTTCCTGTTTGCGAAGATTCTGAGGAATCTGAAATCGTGAATGATGTTATAGAGGCTGGTGACGCTTCGTGCTTTATGCGGAGACATTTAAATCGAGTAATAGGCTTATTTTGAGGCTACATACCTTTGTAGTCGGTTTTGTATTGCCCGAGCGAATTCCAAAGTCATTGTAGAGTTACGCAAGGCTCATATGAACAGCTCTGCCGGGAAGTTGTAATACAGGCCGAATTCCGATGACTACCAGAGTGAGAGAGCATTATTCTGTGCTGAAAATTCGCAAATACTACACTGATATAATGAGTCGCTTTCCATACTTTCCGCCATGATGAAAAATATACAGCAGTAGACAGGAGAGCGGCACTGGAAACGAGAATTTTGGAAAATGAAACGGTACCTCTGAGGTGGACCCGTTGGGCCGGAAATTTGCCGCATGGTCCGGATCGTTCCATTAAATTTCAAACCGAAATTTCCGGAAATTTTTGGCATAATGGAATATGATTCTCTCCTAACAAACAAATACCGACTGCACGGTGCATACTAGCCACTTTATGTCGTAAAACATCCTTATGAACATTTCAAAGGAACGAGGAAGAGAACACATAAGAAGCTGATTGTGTCAAAATCTCCCTAGATTGTTGACAAGACGAACACATCAGACCTGTACATGCAGTGTTCTACCCAGGCATAAAGATCCATAAACTACAAGGGTCGTCAGGGTCTAAGCCTAGAACTACAGTACCTCAAGTCATGTCTTGATCTTACCTTAGGTGCTGATCATTTTGTCAAATCTTACAACAATTCTTAAATAACTGACCATCATTTTAAGCAACAGTGAACAAACCTGAGCGGCGTTTCACAGTTGAAACTGATCGAGCGAAATATTAACTTCCGCATGGCGACTAAATGTTTTGTAGAACTGAGAGACATTATTGCTTTCATTTTTTCGATTTCATTACATTTCATTTCATTTCACTTCATTAAAGACGGCACCAAAATATGGAAGTTTGTATTTGACACGGTACGATTCTGAATAAAAGCTCTGACGATGATTAAAATTCAGTACAATCGATTTGCAACTAATCAACCGTAAATCAAACAAATGTATATATTACATGTATATATGGAACTTACTTAACTCAATCTTGTCATTACAAGACTGCGTGGATACTGTTATGGGTAAGTAGTGTACTTACCAATTCTTCAAACGTCGAACAATTCTCTTTAACAGGAGCCTACGATCAGTCAACACGAAAACAGCGCATACGAATGCTGACTATACCTGAGTGATTAGAGCGTAAATGCGATATGCAACGTTACCGACGTACGCGTCACGAAATCGTGACTGCGTGGGTGAACAAGTCAGAAAATACAACGGTGTTGTGGGCAGAGAGAAAATCTACGCTTTATAATCTTGTTTACGGCGGCTTTCGTTTATTCCTAGCCTATATAGATGTATTGGCATAAATTTACCGAAAATTCAATTTAGTCTGACGAACTTATATGTGCCATTTAGTAACCGTAGCAAATATGAGAGGAATGCGTTAAGTATTGAATCAATCAATCAATTTTCTATTTTCAATATTTCGTTTTGAAAATCGTTTCTATGACTTTTATGTTTATGGCTGGGGTAAACAATGCCATGAGCCATACGAACGTTTCTTTTAAAAGCAGGTTTCAAGCCGTTGCCTATAAAACTTGGCACGACAATGCAACTAAATATTGCTTCACTTTATATAATAGTTATGATATTTGTTTTAAATCGGACCGGCCAAACTTCGATATGTAAACAATGGCGTCAACTAGGCCTCTTCGTATGAGCTCGCGGCCGGTAACGGTCGAATTTTGTCTTTTCTAGGGAAATTCCAGCCCGGTTTAATATCGAGATGACGCGAACATCCAGGCGTAAAATTTAACGGAAACGGAAACGGAAAACGCTTAAAACTATTTATCCGGGCTGGCCCGCCTTCTCATATATTTTTAGAAAGGAAATAGGAGTGAGGCGAGATCTCGGAAACCGGGCCTCCCCGGTCAACCGGGCTCATACGAAGAGGGCCTGTTTACATGGAGGGAGGGTGACCCTCCTAGAAGGGACCCCCTCTTAGAAGGGTCAAAAGATAGCTCCCCTTTACATGCAAAGGGTTATCCCCAGGGCTATCTCGCCAATTTAAACCGAGGCAACCGGAACCCATTTTGTTTTGACGGTAATGTGACAGCAACCTGATCTCACTAAACGTGACTCCCCTAGAAGGGTGAACCTACCTCCAGCTTTTACATGGCCTACGGCCTGTTTACACGGAGGGAGGGTGACCCTCCTAGAAGGGGACCCTCTTAGAAGAGTTACCATTCTCTATTGTATTTCCCAGTTTCGTTTACATGAGAGGTAGGGTCGTCGTATTTCCAACTCTATTCTCGGTATTTGGAAATCTGATGAAACACTGTGTTGATATATTACATCTATTACATCAAGTTTCATCCGATTTCCAAACACCGAGAAGAGAGTTAAAAATAGTATTTTTGACAAAATTCGAGGAGAAACAAAATCGTAGAAATCTATGCTAATAACGATCAGATATCCAAATTTACGTCACTAAGCAGATCGCGCAAGGGTTCATTGTGTTTTACCAGGCGAAAAAAATCGCGCTTTTGTGGTTGGTGTGTCCTTTTCACGGCCATTTTTGAAATACTTATTTCGGGCTGCGCGCGAAGAAAAGCTGGTAACTTGGAGAGGTTTTGTGCAATGTGGCCGGCCCATATGGTTACAGAGCTCATACAAATTGTTGAACATGCATGCGTTCCCCAAACACAAATTGATGAAAGTTTTGCTCATCAATCTACTAAAAAAATGATCAAACAGCAGCAGAAAATTTATTATATTGCCAGTCCTTTATGGACAAAATCAGGAGCCCATCACTAGGAGCGAGAAACTGGACTGGATTCGTGTCACAGCGTTTTTACAGACCAGGTTATTTTAGATTCGCTTTTCCCGCGAATTCGTATTCCCGCCAGAGAGTCAAACGTTTTTCCTTTGTAATCATTAATTGGCGTTACCTCGTAACAAAGGTCGCAATTAGGTCGCCATCTTTTTATTTTCTTTTATTTCATTTCATATTACACATGGGACCAGAAACACATTTTTCCGGGGAAAAGGAATCTAAAAATAAACCGGTCTGTAAAAACGCTGTGACATAGGCGTAGTGTCGGAGTTGCTCGCTCCGGCTAATGGGCTCCTGAAAAAATACGTAATTATATAATAAATGAGTGTTACTGTAAAACTGTAATTTGACGAGGGGTTTGATATTTCATTTTCCCAAAAACGTGAAAGTGTTGTTGGAAAGGCTGGATTATTGTCTTTCCCCATACAAATGTCTTAACAAATTGAAAGAGCCATAATATTGTCGCCGTTAAACAAAAACATATTCAAGGATTTCAAGTACTATTTCAAAAACGAGTGCGAGTGTTTCATCACGATTTCCAAACACGAGAAAACAGCGGCCGAGTGCTTTTATTGTTTTCGAGTGTTTGGAAATCGTGATGAAACACGATGCACGAGTTTTGAAATGACTTCTCCAAAGAAACAATGCAAAATTATGCAGTGTTGTATTTTTCCCATTTTTCTTTAAAATGCCTTGTATGTGTGATTTGTTGTATTCATTCGGCATTCATTGTATTTGTGAGCTTTTGTTTTTAATTATCCAATAGTTTCGCGTTGCACCAAATTTGTATCCCAAAAGCGTTGTGAACTTGAAGTGATTTACATATTGTTTTTGCCATGGCCGAAGGAAGGTTTCGCTTCCCGAAAACAATCGAGGAAGAAGAACTTTGCGTAGAGAGAGCAGTACCGAAGTCTACCAGATATAAAAATAAGTGGGCAGTAGGCATTTTTGAGGATTGGCAACGAGTGCGAAGTGTCAAGTTTCCAATAGAGTTTTTAAAGAGTATGAATTGCACAAAGTTCAGCCACTTACTCGGCCCGTAACAGACATGGACGCATTGACGCTCAACTACTGGTTATCCAAATTTGTTCAAGAGGTGGCAAAGTCTTCCAAAGATCCATACCCCCCGAAAACGTTGTACCAGATTGTCTGCAGCATTCGCCGATTCATGGTGGAAAAGAACCCAGCCATCGAGTTCAATCCCTTGGACTCTTCAGACAAAAGGTGCATGAATTGGCGTTATTGGAGAGGGGGCCGTTTGATATTTTAAAACTTAAGGAAATTGCATCGAACTTTTCTCTTTTCCTCATTAGATTTGCTATCTTTAGACGAATATTGGACGCAGAAATGAAGGATGGGACTCGAGCTGGCGTTGGTTTGAAAGCGAAACAAAAGAAAAAGAGCCAGTCACTGATGAAGAAGAAAGCCAGCTGTGGCAAAGTGGAGTATTTGGAATGGACACGGCTAAGTCTTTGTTAAATGTTGTATATTACTATAATGGCAAATTATTTGGTCTCCGTGGATGGGAGCATAGGCGAATCTGCTTAAACAATTTTGAAATAGGTGATAATTACACCGTTTTGAAGAAAATGCGTCCAAAACATTTCATGGAGGCTTGCTTGATTTGAAATATGAACCGCGCGTCGTGAGGCATATTGTTATTCTGTAGGTGAACATCATGAGCCTTGTCTTATTGAATATTACCGCCTTTATATTGGTCTTGTGCAAATTTGCGCGAAAGAAGTTGGTGCATTCTATTTCAGGCCTAACGCGAAAAGAATGTGCTTTGACACATTTACCTGTGGGCATTAATACGCTTAATCGTTTATTGCCCGATATGTGCGAGGCTGCCGGAATAAAGCGTAAAACTGTGCACTGTTTACGCGCAACGTGTGCGTCGAGTTTGTTTAATGCTGGCGTTGACAGCAAGCTAATTCGCGATAGAACGGGTCATAGATCGGATGCTTTGATGAAGTATGAGAAAGCTAATGAAAAGGTCCAGACCAATGTATCAGCAATACTAGGTCCTAAGTTTGAATCATCAACAGTAAGTGCGACAGTTAGTGTCGATTCCAGCAGTGAGTCCGTGTCACGGAAGGTAGAAAAAGTTTCTCCGAATGTGGATATGGATACTATGCCAGTCTGTTTCGGTGACTTTAAGAAATGTACTGTAAACTTTAATTTCAAATGACTTCAGCTTGTCAGTTTGTAATTTGAAATGTTTTTCCTGGCCATTGTTTATTAAAATTATGATTCATGTTAAGCTGTGTTTGAGTAATCTATGAATTTGCAGATTAAGACAATTTTATCACTAGTGATGAAAACGTGATGAAACACTAGTGATTTTCAACTGGTGTTTCATTGAGTTTCAAACTCATCCACCTGAACGAATGGGGCGCTCTGGTTGGCTTATAACGTCATGAATTATTAATGAGTTTAAGAATATACATTCATACATGTATACTGACAACGCCTATGCATATCAAAAGTGAAAATTCAAAGATAAAAAAGGAATAAAAAGTAAATTGAATTCCAGCTTAAAAAACTAAGTTTGTACAAAACTGAAAACCTGACTATAAGAATACATATTTTGATCATAGAGCTTTTTGGAAAACGAGCAGAGGACTGGGGCCGGGTTAATAATATTATGACACAATAAAAATCCCTCAAATGAAATGTTACCTAATAAAATTGGAGCTATCCTGCCGAATGCTAGTGTTTTGATAAAAAAGGACAAAATTCCCCCAATTATTTATAATCGACGGGGAAGTAACGGTGATTGCTTCGCGGCATAAATTGTCTGAAACCAGCTCAACCTCGTCCCCAGGGTTATCTCCTCTTTCAAGATGGCTAGGTCACGTGTCTCCAAAAATATTGGAGATTTTGATTGTTTCAAAATGGTGGCGGGCTCGCGATTGGCTAATTTTATGGTCACGTGACCTGCTCTTCGCCAGGGTCTTCTTCGCGCCCACCCGCCATCTTGAAAGCGGAGATGGCCCTGGGGACGAGGTTGGAACCAGCTTGGATTTTTTCCTTCATCTCCTTTCAGCGTAATCATCCTCATCCTCCATACCCTTGTTGTTAAATTGCGATTTCATAGCTTTAATACATTTGTTCATTTTATGTCGATGCCCAATCAGCGTAATTCCCATTTCTTTCAAATCGTTGTCTTGCAGTTGAGTGACTTTGTTAAGGTCAATCGATGTTTGCAGTCTGGTTTGTTTCCGAATACTTTTCCATGTTGATGTATTTCAGCCAATCATCCACGGAACTGGAATTCTGGGAAATCGACTACTACAGATCTGAAACGAATAAAAAAAACAATCGATCGATCGGTCAACTTATTTTTAGTGGTCGGTACACTTAGCTTGTCTTAAATGTGTAATTAGGTTGTTTTCAGATACAGCACTGACATTTGATAAAATGTAAAACAAGAAAGAAAACAATGCACAAAGAGGGATACTTTGTTTTATTAAAAATGCTGTTATTGAATTTTTTTCGGGGGGGCTGGTGGGGAAGGCCGGGTTTTTTTCTGGATTGTTTTTATTAAAAGAAAAACAAAAGAAGTATGTTTATAAAAATAGTTTTTAGATTTAATTTCGGGAACCTAAAAGAGTTGAGTTTCTTTGGGGAAGGATATTTTTATTATACGGGTATTTTGTTGTTCAATCAAACCTCTCTTTTCCATTTATTTAATTTTAAATTTCCCCATTTTAAGCCTTTTTCCCTTTGCTTCCTCGCATTTTTGGATAAAGCACATTTTCTTCAAAATTAAAATAAAAAAGGTTAGAAACTCACGCAGCTGTAGGTTGCGATACAATATCCCCCAGGACTTCTGGGGAATCGAATTAATTCATCAAAGCGACTGACGATTTCAGAAAACGTGGGTCTTTTGCTCTTGTCTTTATCCCAGCACTTCATCATTAAGCAAAAAATAACATTTGGACAGCCCTTGAGTAAAAAAACAAACGAACGAACACATAAATAAATAGGCTAATAAATAAATAAATAAATAAATAAATAAATAAATAAATAAATAAATAAATAAATAAATAAATAATAAATATAAATAGGTAAATAAACAAATTAATAAAATAAAGAAGTAAATAAATATCATCGCTGCGGATGGCTCAATTCGAGACACTGGTATCTCAGCTTGGGGTGGTGCAGTGTGGCAAAACAACAGGAGAACATTTGAATGGTGCGCAGGAAAGCAGGGCAGGACCCGCTCTTTCCGGCGGAGTCTAAGTAAGGCTTATGAAGATGCTCTGGTTTGGATGCGAAAGAACACCACAGAGGAAGACAGAGTAGTCATACTAACTGACTCATTGAGCCTCGTCACCAGACTGAAGCGTGGTCTTGTGAGGAAGCGTTGGGTAGACATTATATGCAACATCATGTCCATCAAGGCTGATTACCAAAAAACATACATCCCAGGCCAGGAAATGCAGGAATCTGGTACAACGAGACCGCAGATCAGCTGGCGGGAGTAGCTGAGCCCATTGGTCCAATGTAATTACACCCTAGTGACGTCAGAAACAGAATGAAAGAGGTAGTTAGGGAAAATTCGCCTCCCAGAACTACGTGGTGGTCCCTTAGCAGGATGGAGTCTGCAGCTTTGCTCCGACGAAGGGCTAACGCTCAAATCGTCAGCTTTCAAAATTCGCTACGGCGGTTAATTTACCTTTATCAACTTCAAGTTGACAATCAATTACGTTGCTCGCGTATGGCCAAAAGTGTATAATACTTTTATAGGATATTACGTAGTGCGCATTTCAATAACATGCAAATCTTCTCAAGCAGTACACTCGTTCCCAGTCCCTACTAATCAGTATAATAAAAGCGGAGACATAAACATATCGGACGCATAGTCCATGAAATGATGGGTGCATGGGATTTTTTGTTCATCCTTCCCTTGATTCAAAGGCAGCTTAATCAAATACGTCCCATAATGCCACCTAAGAAGCTATTTGGGAAATGTGTCTGCTCCAGTAAAAACCGTTTCCAGAAATTCCACACACTTTTTTATTACAACTTTATATTGAATACCATACCAAAAGATACGTACATATACCATAAAAATACATATTTCTTTGTAAATCTCTACAAAAATAAGAAATATTAAGAGAAAATAAGAAATATCTACTAACTATCGGAAATCGAAAATACCTTTAAAAAATAAAATCCTCTGAAGGAGAACACTATCCTTACAATTCATTCCTTATTATTGCACATGCATGGTATATTTAATCACTGCAAACAACCAGTAAAAGTGTATGGGCGATAACTACACTATCAAAAAGTGAAGAATTAGAAGCGCGCGCTTACGGTTTCCATGGCAACTAAATAACTAACTCGACAAAATAACTAGCCACTGAATATCGTGGGATATTTATACTCGTTTCGCGCGTTATTTGTGCCTACTGAACAAACACGAGAAAAAAATTGGGATAATTTTATGTAGCCGAGAAGTAGACAAGGGCTTACATAACATTCTCGTCCCCAGAGGCCACGATCCTTTTGGTCAGCACCAAGAATCGAGACCTCTGGCCGGCTTCCAAACCGGAAGTCCGCGAATCTCGGTCTAAACCGTCAAATCTGACAAATCTGTTGGCTGAGAATACAGAACGAGTACTCTGAGCATGCTCAACAAATTGGGGAGGTCTCGATTCTTGATCTCGATTATTGGTGCTGACCAAAGGATCGTGGCCTCGGGAACGAGAATGCTTACATAACGGAATTATTTGGTCACTTAGTCCTACTCTGCGCTCGTAAACCTACGCTTTTCACTTTAGGACTTGAACCACTCAGTAAATATTCACTAGTACGCATGTAGGTTGACCACTCGATTCGTAACCGATATCAAACATCGTATTTAACAAATACATGTAAAAATTACATTGTATTATTACCATTTGCAAAATTTCCTATTTCAATAACAAATCCTGGAACACAAATCGTTCTACCTCGCTACTTGGCACGGCATGCTAATTTAACATAAACCAACTAATTATTATCTCAGTTCACTATTACGGGAAACATTACGCAAGCTTTTCTTTAATATTCGCCTTGTGTCTTTTACGTTACTGTTAGAACACAATATATTTCTATATAGCCAAGAAAAAAAATGCCATTTGGTTTTACTCAACCTCGGCACTATTCTCCCATCCGTCATACAACATAGCATTCTCCTTAGCAAACAATTCTATTGTGACGCACTTAAGAATGTTCGGAATTAAATTAGTTTAATTAGAATTTTACACAGGAATCTATAGACATCTTCGCCGATTGCAATAATGGCTAATCATTTTCCATAAAAATCAGTTGAATGATAAATTTCTTATTACATTATATTGTTCAAAAGAAAAGCTCAAGTGCAATCTCGTTCCCAGAGCCCGCGCGTTTTCGGTCAGCTTTGGTGCTGACCAAAATGATCGCGGCCTCTGGGAATGAGATTGGCTCTTGCGATGCAATTATCGTATAAGCAGTAGTTCCTTATGGGGGTGTTGTCGCTGAAAAAAACGAAACGTTTGTATTCTACAAATTAAACGTATGAAGAAATGTTTCGATTGCATGAAACCTCGGAAAGATATACTTGGGGATTAGCGTTGAAGCGGATAGAAAAAACATGGCTTTTGAAAGAAACTCATAAACATAAACTTCTGCATTTGTTCTAAATTATTAGATATATGTACCACTAATTGTGGCCTTGTAATTGGTCATTTTTCCTACGAAGTTATAAAATGTTACAGTAAGCAGTCTAAGCATTCAAATACAAAAAAATATAGCAGCCAGATCGGCAACATTACGTTACCTAGCAACGAAATTTACAGTTGAGATTTCATTATCGGATAATTAACAATTATTCACCTCAGTGTCGGTGAAAAGTGGTGGATATTTACCTCGCCGTTTAGTATATGCCAAACCAGTGAAATAGCTAGCACCAAAATTATAGATTTATTTTACCGCGAAAAATCGGAAAAATCCTTTAAAAGTGGAACCCTACGCGCGACCAAGGACAGCGCGGGAAAAGTCACATGACAACATCAGGCGATCAACATGTCTCGTATGTTGGACTTTGACGATTTCAAGGGGAAAATTATTATTTTTTCCGTTTTTACTGATGGACCAAAAGCGACGAGTTCTATTTTCTCGTATTTTACAAGTTCTGTCACATGCAAACTCTGAAGTTAAAAACTCAGCCAATGGTTGCGTTTTACGCTGCCGTCCGAATTATCTTACTGGAAGTCTCAGGAAACAAATAAGTTTACTTCAGAGTGTTCAAAAGGTCACGTCTGTGGGTTGTGATTGGCGGATTTCGATCCATTTCATTTGTTTCTGTTTTTCAGGGTCTGTTGATTGTCGTCGTATTATGATTGACGGCAGCGAAAGACACAATTGGTAGTCGTGATTTTTAAACTTAAGAGTTCGCGTGTTATTAAAAAACGCAGCAAACAGGTCAACGATACGTTTAACTCAAAATATAATTAAAACACCATTCGCGAGCGTTCATCATTCCGTTATCATGTCAAAATTGACATATTCCTTGTCATCATAGCATTCCAAGTTCACATATGTCTGCAAATCAAATAAACTAATATAAATATCAAACATTCGAAACTTTGAGTTTGTATGTTGATACGTTTGAGTTTGTATGTTGATCACAGGGAGCTACAGGGTTTTCTGTCGACTCCAGGCTAACGGAAGCAACGATAATAACGTGGCACCACTTCACTTGATGAACATTCGGACGATGACTAATATTTATAATTCCAAAAGTGAAGCAAATTTTGCGGAAAAAAATTGCTGGAATCCTTTCTTTGCGGGAAATATTTTTTTGCTGATCCTGAGAAATTAAAAATATTAGAATCCGCAAGGTGCCACACGATAAAACAAATATAAAATAGACCGTGAACATTATACAAACCTTTTGGTCATCCAGAAGTCTTCTGACCGCAGAGCAAAGCCACCGAAATGATGGTCTTTTGCGGGGCTGCTCTGCCCAACACTCGGACATGATGGAATACCTAAAAACAATCATGAAGCTAGCATATTACTACAGTGCCGTTTAAATTAACCCTATTCAGACGAGGCTTTTTTAGTATTTTCAGACTTTCATAACTCCAAGCGCATTAAAGCTACGTGCTTCCTATTACAATGTTTCCTTTGAGGTACTCAACATGAGATGAGCAGGAATTCCAAATTTGGGAATAATGGGGAAACTTGTCTGTCAAAATATGGTTGCTATGGAAACAGCAAGTTCCGGGAACAATGACATGTTCCCAGATAAATTTCAGGTAAAGACAAAAGTTTTGTGACTTCGAGTTCTGCTTCAATATTAAAAATTAAAAAAGTTATAAACTGTTAAAGTCCGTCCCCGGGTCTGGATAGGGTAAATTAAAGGAAGCTGTAAATTAGACATATCGAAAGAAAATTGTCATCTGTTTTCTAGCTTAACTATTAATGGATGGATGAATGAATGAATGAATGAGTGAATGAATGAATGAATGAATGAATGAATGAATGAATGAATGAATGAATGAATGAATGAATGAATGAATGAATGAATGAATGAATGAATGAATGAATGAATGAATGAATGAATGAATGAATGAATGAATGAATGAATGAATGAATGAATGAATGAAATGAATGAATGAATGAATGAATAAGATAAACAAAACAAAAAAAAAAAAATTAAATGCGTCGATGTATTTAGCACTTTTTTGCAAATGAACAAAGAAATATAATAATTAACTAAGCATAAACAGAATCCCAACTGTTGGGAAGATGATCAATAATTATTATTTAAAAAAGCAAGACCGGGAGTCTGGATTCCCGATAAACACTACTAACAATTCTTCAGAGAGGTGTCTAGGCCTGGGCATGCGGTATCCGGTCCTGCAGCAAAGCAGCAACTTGTCGAGAATTAATTCCAGGATAAGGCGATTCGCCTGTAAACATGAAAACAAAGAGTTTATACATGCTATATATCAATGAAATATAGAGCTAAAGCCCATTAAAGACGATTTAAAACATTTTACGTAAAAACATACTTGGCAGCAGTTGTAGATGCTTTGTATGATGAATACTTCTAAGCGTAATAAAATTGTTTTCGATTCTTTCAAAAGGTAGAAAGGTAGTAAAAGTACGAGGAAAAAAGCTTTTTTAGTCTTTTTCGCCTTTCTTTTTAATAACATGAAAACCACGTCACGTGTCGGAGCATTCTTCAATAAATATTGGCCATTTAAAAATAGGGATTTTTTAGGAGCCAAAATGTCGACCCTGGGGACGAATTAATATTATATTAAGCCATGTCAGGACAATCTTAAAGGAGCTACGTCACGGATGCCGCATTTTGAAAAAAAAGGCTAATTTTTTCAAGCCCGTCTTAATCTTCTCCATCCTCAACCATCCTTGTTCCTTTTTGGTTTATTGTTACCTCTTTGTTATTTTTATACCTTATTAAACTATTATTTATGGCATCCTTCAATTTGAAGGTAATTTTGCACTTCGCAAAAAATGACTTCAAATATCGTGACATAGCTCCTTTAAAGAAAGAGCCTTACTGTCCAAAAGAAAGGTTTTCTCCAAAATATTTTACATACCGATGGTAAACACCTCCCACATTACAATGCCATAGGACCATCTGTAGAAGACAAACATTGGAAACTTCCTTGTAATTCAACTAATTTCTTAGTTCCTTATTTAATCCCTTTGCGTTTCCTTTGCCTTTAGGCTTCTTTGGAAATTGTCTTTCACTGAACCATGTTTTGGTTATTTTTTGTGAGTTTATCTTGCATAAGTCTTGCGTAAGCACAATGGTTTCCTTGATGCTTTCCTTCTCCCACAAACTATAGTTTTTGAAATAGTACGTGAAGGCCCAGGCGAATTCACATAGCACAACTAATGTGGACTTTTTAAAAGAAACCATCATTTTGCAAAATGATGACAACTCAGGTGTTTTTATTCCGGGTAAAAATACTACTGTTGAACCTCCCGTAGGCGGATACCACTCGTAAGCGGACACTTGGTCATGTTTCCAGTTACGTAAAAAACACTGGTTCTTAACCTCCCATAAGCGGACATTTCTCTTAAGCGGACACTTTCTTGGTTCCAGGGGTGTCCGCTTACGGGACGTTGAACTTTACTTTGACAATGTTTGAGTAAAATCTTTTTAAGTAATAAGAAGGGCAGACGCATAACACAACTCATTTGAATTCGTCTGTTACATGAGATGGGATGATGTAGAAAAAATATTGAAGAAACCTACACGTCACTCATAGTAGTAGATTCACTATAAAAAAGAGATTCCGGGGGCATCCACTTAACTGGAAGACGAGCCTTGAAATGACAAAAAATAAATACAAATTAAAGGTAATTAATAACAAAATGAACCAATGAAATGAATGAATGATCATCGCAGCTGTGAACTTAACAAATAAATAGATAAACGAACGAACGAACGAACGATCGATCGAACGAACGAACAAACGTAGTTCTGTACATTTAGTATGGGATAAATTGTCCTACGTTCTGTGCACACAATTGATTTCCGATCTAGTGTTACCGTTCTTGATATATATAAAAACTTAACACAGGAAAAATAAATGCCCCGTCATAGTTAAACGTGTCTCTTAAATATCTTCCCCCCTACTGAGGTAGTGTGTTTGTAATGAACGCCTTGGCGAGTAAATAGTTTTGGTTTAATTTTGAAGTCACCTGAGTTTGTCTCGTATACACATCTTCCTCCAAACCACGAGCCAATCCAAAATCGGAAATTTTACACACTTTGTCTTCACCAACTAACACATTGCGAGCGGCTAAATCACGATGAACAATCTGGAACATAGTAGAGTAAAACAAGATTTGTTAAGTTCCAGCTGCTCATTTGTGCTTCAGTAATAGGCCATTTCCAAGTTGCCTTTTGACTCTGTTTCAAAACGAGTCCTTGTGCAAAAATCGGTGCACTTTCCATCAAGGAACTCCGTACTAAATTGAAATGGACACCATTAGGCACATGGAGAAGGACGATGGAGGTCGAAGTAAAGCAGACAGGGAAAACCGAGATCAACTGGCTTGCCCATGACCGGGCTGACTGAGGATGTTTTTTGATGCCTTATGCTCCAGTGGAAACTAAGAGGACCAGAGAGAATATTTTGAAGTTTCTTTGAATTTGAAGGACATTTTATACATGAAAATATATCTTAGAATAGTTCCTTTAAATTTGTTTATCCTTATTTTAGCGAGGGAAGGCTTAAATGTACTTATTATATTGATCAGAGGTTCACCTTCATTGCGGCCAGATAGCCCATACCATCAGCAATCATCCAAGCTAATGATAACAGATCCTTTTCACTGAGTCTTGAGTTTGGTTTTTTTCTCCAGTGTTGTACGTGTCCTCGATTCCTCTGCTCATGCGCAGGTATCCTAACAAATCGCCGTATGGTAAATACTCCAAAACAATGAACAGCGGATCTGGAATTATACAATAATCGAGGTGATAAATAAAAAGATGGTAAGTCATATTGTAGTAAGTAACTGTATTTATATAAAATAATTTATAAACAGATCCATGAAGTCAGAAAGGGATTACTCTAGATTGTGAAACTTGTTAGTTCAGTCCAATATTCAAGTCTTGTATGATGGTTAAACTCCCAGGGGGGTACTCCGGTTTTAAAATGACGGGGAGGTGCGAATGGAGACAAAAATTAAAACCTACACAATTCCTAGTGCTTGAATCCTCTGAACCAAAATTAAACCACCCAAAATCCCATGCTGAATGCTCGAACCTTTACACATTTACTGCTTTACTACAAGTATGATTGTACTACATATCCGTAGCACTAAATATGGTAACAATTTTTTTACTGTCAATCTTTTGACTCCCCAAAATCCTTTCTAAAATCAAACTACCAAAATTTTCTAACCAAAAAATCCCGAAATCGTGAATTTCAAACCCCAAAATCCTTCGCACTTCCCCGTAACTTTAAATCCAGAGTACCCCCCTGGGTTAAACTCTAATACTAGATTAGTAGAGCAGAACAGAAATGTTAAAAAAAGTGTCCGTACCTCTTTCGATACAACAGCCAATGAGTTTAACAACATGAGGATGAGGCTGCAATGATTTCATGACGTCTAATTCAGACAGCATGTCTTGTAGGTCCTTCTGTGAGGCATTTTCTATATTGCATATAGAAAAAACTCTTACCGACAGCTTACAAGGATTACGTACACCTCTGATGACCCCCCCCCCCCCCCCCCCCCCCCTTAAAAAAATAGCCTCTCCCCACATATTGGCTGTAAAAAGATAACCATCGGGTTCAGTTCAACGAGAAGAAAAACGAAAAGGAATTGATAGCAAGAACAATATACACTAAAAAAACTGAATGTGAAAGTTCTGGACACAAAATCCCAGATAAAGAAAAACAGGGTAGAAAAAAATACGTGTCGTGTGTGCGAAAGCAGTCAAACAAAAATACGAGAACCCTGCAAGGCAGACTAGGCGCTGTGTGCAAGGAACAAAATTCAATGGTGACGTATCCCCGAGTGGTGGGTAAGAAGCATTGAAAACGAGAGACTAAATAGTTAGAATTTAACATACAGTGAAAGGCAGAAGCTGCTACTTGGCCTGTCCACCTTAAATTTCTCCGAACATTGTTTGACACTGCAGAAGGGCTCAGCCCGAAACGTTTGTGCTTTAATTAAATTACTTGATACTTCTAAGAGTTTTTAAACGGCCTTCTTTATTGTTACACGAATACACACGAAGTGTCACGAAGTGTCACGAATCACGGAATTATTGTTTGAAAGCTGCTCCAAAAGGCAATGAAGTTATCTGTTAAATGTAATGCTATGTTAGTTAACTGTCAATAACCGGCAAATATTGGTTAGAATGAGAATAATTCGTGTACACAAATAACTGAAACTTGAGAACTATTCACATATAGCAATACAAATAAAGCAAATGAAAAAGTTACCTTTCAGGGTCTTTACTGCAACCTCTGATCGTGAAGTTCCGTAAATTGCTTTGGACACTTGACCAAAGTTTCCGGCCCCTAGTAACCTTACTAACGTTATTTGGTCACGGTCAAGTTGAAAATCATCCAAAGTGTCGTCAACATCTTCTTCGTATTCAGCCATGGCAATCATCGGAACATCTAGAGACAAAGAGTGCCAGTTTTTAAAGGCCGGTTATATTTTATTTCTCCAGATACATTTTTGTAACTTTCAATTTTACTTTACAAATTATTTTATAACTACGTGGTGAAATGTTACTGTTAATTTTCGCTACGTGGCTTAGGACCTTGATATTATAAAGAAAACGGTTTTGCATGTTTCATCGCAATGATATCCTGTAATTTTCCGTAGGTGCCGTGTACGTACCCTTAACTTACGACCAAATTTCGATATTTCATAGACTGAGGAAATAACATGAGTTTTTCTCACCGCGTCAGCCGAGGTTAAGCATTTTGGTGTTATCCCGGCTGAGTAGAAGCTACGACGTCTAATGAGAGCCAAGGAAACCCAAACAGCTATTGATTGTTTTGGATTTTTATTTTATACGACGGCATCGAGTCTGCCAGTATATATTTTCCTTGACACGCAGTCTGTTTTCTAGTGATAGTGGATCGCTCTGTTTGGCAAAAGTTAATATGTTGTTGTTTACGTTCGTCTTTTTGGACCCAGGCTAATTTCATATTCCTCTGATTCCTGGAAACGACGACTTTCTGACCCTTGATAATCTTCCACCAGGGGGGTAAACGATAGTAATGAAAGCATTTTGTATTTGTCTACCTGATCGTCCTCCCTTTCGTTTTTAAACTACTTTTAAATTCGTGTAATTTGTGTCGTGTAAAGTCACCATCACCACCACCACCTAAGCACCTAAACCAATGAATCGTAAATGTCAACGAGGCACATCTGCTAAGACCGAATCTTACCTTCGCTCGCTCTGATCCCGGATTCAGTTGTTATTGATGCTAGATTTTGGTCTGCTCTTCCTCGATGGCGCAGTCTATTTCTATTAAATAAAAAAAAGCGAAACATACAACAGTCATTTTTTTTACTTCACAAATATTTTTAAATTGTTAATGAACAAGATAAAGTTCATGAAAAATAATTCAAACATTTAGGACTATTACTCGCTATGGTATACAATGTACGTACTATTAGCTTTGGAATGCAGAAAGAGAATGAGCCCTATATGATCGATCTTCCATTCAGAAATCACCCTAAATTAATGAGCAATGACATCATCGACGCAGTCAATATTACACGAGTGAGTGTTTTATTACATTGCTACTAAACTGACCTTATGTTGACTTTGTAGAAGGCAATTGAAACGATGGCCAAGTATCAATACCCCAACCAATCCAACCAGTCCATAAATGATTTTCTGATAAAATGCAGTTTTGGAGTCTGCTGAGTAAGTGGAACAAATATTTTATAAAACACTTTCTGTTGTAAACCACGGTTCTTTAGGTTTGATAAAGGAATTGAAAAATTTTCCTCTACAGTTCAATGGCTCATAGACGAGAACATTTTCAGGTATCGTTGGTTTGCAACCATTCCCGAGAGATTCAGATGACAAAAATAAAGGGGCAGTATCACGGGGATTTGATGTCATTTCAAAAACCAAAAAACGTTTTTGTATGAACAGAAACCAAAAAATAATGGTCCGATTTTGTTATAAATTACCATTCCAGTGTACTAAAACTGTCAATAAGTGTCTGGCCATAAGATGGACTGGGTCGGAATGGATCGCAACTTGAAAAAAGTTAGGCTACTTTTCGTTTCCATAATGCACTAGAACAGATCATAATTTGTTCCTCTTTCAAGAATTTGGTTGATTTCTTTCTCTTGGTGATCTAGAATTATTTTGTAAATAAGTAAAGGTACTGAATCACAGTTTTGACCGTGATACTGCCCCTTTAAAGACCCTGGCGACCATGTTGCATGACAAAAAGCTAATTTAATGGTCACCAACATGGTGGCGATGACGTCAGTTGCAAACCAAGAATAAACCATTTATTAAACACTAATTTAATTTGTATTTTCTTCATTAATAATGAGTATTAATTTATATTTTGAAGAAAACTGTATTGCTTTCTGTTCTCATCAGTTTTTCATATTGATAAAATTATTTCAGTTACCTCCAGTTATCGGAACTGTTATTGATGAAGCTGTGCGAGAGATATAATACATACAAAGTAATTAGTTTGTGCTATTTAAAACGTTGTTTATAACTAAAAGAAATAATAATTAAAATTACCATGTTACTATGACCCTAACCTGTGTGGTACAATGTTTACACAATGTATTAAAACGCTAATACATAATATTCTTTAAAATAAAATGGTTCGTTACATTTGATACAACAATTAAAGACTTTCTTCTACTCATCAATTTGAAATTTTAGTTTGCTACTCGAGAACATTGATCTAAAAGTTCAGCCCTATCTTTAATAGGTATAACTGAAGACATTCATTACACATTCATTTAATTTGTATTTTCTTCATTAATAATTAAAGATGAATAATAATTAGTATATTGAAGAGGACTTTATTGGCTATTTTTCTCGTTTTTTTTTCCTATTAATAAAAATTATTTCAGTTACCTCCATTTATCGGAACTGTTGTAGATGAAGTTGTGTGAGAAATAAAATACATACAAAGTAATTAGTTAGTGTTATTAAACGTTGTTAAAAAATAATCGTTGTTACATAACAATGATCATTTTCATAACTCTAACCTGTTTGATACACTTTTTGCACAATGCATTTTAATGCATTACAAAAAAACGTTTAAACATGTATATAATATTCTTTGAAATATTGCACGCGCAGTACAACTTGAACTGAGAGGATATGTGTGCTATATGTATTTATATAATTCACGGTGTAAAACTCGCGCTGTGATTGGTTTAGAACTGTTTCGTTTAGCACTTGAAAACATAAGTCCACGGCGTCTCTTGCCATTTTCTCAGATTTCCCTGAAATGCTGAAGTCAAGGAACCGTGAACTTAAAACTACCCCTAATAACTTTCGGGATTGTCGCGTGCGCTTTTTCCGACAACCTTTCTCGAAACAGCTGTATGTATTTAGTACAAACTTCATAACTCACTTGATCCACTAGTCCTTACAATGATTGCCATGAAGTTTCCTTCAACTCCATGTCTCCTTTTGGCCACCTCACTCACTCTGTTTGTGGCGTAGATTTTTAAAGTGTAAGTGACGAATGACGAGAGACTCGTTATTTTCACGTGGGTCACTTTCAAACCTTCCTTATATGGTATGTAAGTGACATCACTCCCGCAAGCGTCATTAACACACTTATTATTTTCATAATCGTTACAAGGCTTGCGACAATCGACGTCATAGAACACTTGCGTCTGATCACCGGTTATTGCAGGAGGCAGCCAGCTTATCTCGACTGAACTTTGGTTAATGAATGTAAAGTTGATATTCCTCGGAGCTGATGGTAAAACTACAAACAATATTAAAATTGAAATATTCATTAGCAGGTGATTAAGAAGCCACAATAACAAGGTAAAGTTTTTGACTTCTTTTGATCTCGTTTCAGATTGTTTTTACGTTTTACTTGCATTCTCTTGCTCATATAAATCATACTCATTTTACAAAGAAAGGTTTGGCATCAGGGCTAATTTTGAAAGAAAGGCATATGGTATTATCATTCACAATGTATCACAAAATTTTACCATTCCTTACCCGAGCAATTAAGGCCATTCTGGTCATTGTATTTTCCATCTGACAAGCTAAAATAAGAATTAACCAACTGAGACAAATGTGACAGAGCCCATGTTAAAATAAGTTTTTTGAAACAAACATCCCATGCGTTAAGTTCCTTTCCGTGGCATGGGGAAACAATTTAGGCGACAATTTCACAGCTTATAGAGTTTTTGTAACAGCGTTTGTGTGCAGTTACTAGAACTGAAGACTGCAAACATAATTGTTGAATACGAATTAACTCGAATACGAATTAGAGTACGAATACGAATTGTTTAATACGAATTAGTACTGCTTTACAGTGGCAGATGCAGACCTGTTTTCGTATAAGGTGGGGGCCCAAAAATGTTTCCGGGCTTTCGAGCCTTAAATTTAGGTGGGGGTCCGTAAAATTTTCTGGCCCTTCGTACTGAATATTCCCGAGTTGTGGATCTTGGTCGGACCACTGTAGGGGGACGTAAAGTTGACTCAGTTGCGTTGTCTGAGCGAGGAATGACATATTTTCGCGTCACGTTCAGAATAATCGAATAAGGACGAGGATCGGAGCACTCCAAACATAAATAGTGGAAAACATATTTGACCTTAGTTTTGTCGTCTGCGTTAATTCAAACTTATGGCTCATTTTGAGTTTGATGAATGCAACTCATACCTTGGCATTTCCCTCCAACATTCTGCATGTCCTCCTTACATATGCATTTTCCTTTAAGTCCACTGGTGTTCCACTCACCATTGCTTTGACAATGAACGTACAAACTGCCCGCAACATGCACCGAGTCTCTCTCGCAACTTCCTTCAACTCGAATAAATTGTGAATCGTTTGCTGGAGCTACAGTTCTCGCTAGTGAAACCAAGCTGTTGTCAAGTGTTCCAGCAGGACAAACGTAATAAGTAACTTTGACAGAGAACAGAGTATTGCAAGCTCCATCATTGTGGAATGCTAATATCAGATACTTTCCTTTATTAAGGATATTTATTGTTTCGAAAGTTCTCACATTGGTGAGGCGTCCAATTCTTGTGACATTTTCATACACTGTTGTGTTTTGAAGAGGGTTAGGATAGAGCGCCTTATCTTTAATAAAGTGGTCCGACTGGCTTACATACAAGTAGAAAAAATTTACGCAGTAAGGTCCTCCATTGTTTGGAAAGTTAGAACAGCTACGTATTAAGTACTCGACAGTGATGTCGATCCTGTTAGCGCCATTGACTGTGATTTGATCACTTATCTCCCAATTGCTTGGATGCGGTGGATTCGGCAGTGGTAAGACAACATCACATACTGTATATCGTGTAGGGTTGCTCTTTTTCGTCCACTAAAAAACGAACAAATAACGTTTGAATCAGGATAATTAATACTCAATATGTATGTAACTTTTCCGGGAATACCACAATAATCGTAATATGGCTCTATGGTGTCATAAAGGTGTCATATTGTGTAGGTCGGAATAAAGAGCAGGAGGGACGTAGGGGTATCCACGAGGACGAAAAGAAAATATAAACTGTTCAGTTAGAGCGGAATGGTAATATTCCCGCCGCTCCCCACTACCTGACCACTGAGGCCCGCATAGCTAATTAGCAAGCTGGCCGCCATGCGCGTAAGTCTACATGTATCTTACCCCTGCAATGCCCGGCCCTGATTTCCATTTCAATACCCAATTCCATGTACATTGGCCGGATGAATCACAGGCTGGTTTGCTCTCTAATACCACTTGACTTGACGAGGCCCAAGCTACAAACGTCAAGGAAGTAAAGACGGCGATCCAAAAATTGTCCATACACAGTGCGTCGTGGGTCTCCAAACGTCTAATGATCTAAGATAGAGAAATGTATAAGTATTTAAATAATTAGGCCGTTTAATATAGGATTTCTAAAGTGCAGAACTTGTATAGTCTGGGTAACTGTGTCGTCAAAATGGTTATTCGTGAAAACGGGGTGTTGACCATTGTTCAACTTCAACAGTGGCCAACTCGAAAGCGAAAGCTACTTTGGTCACTGTGCACATATTCTGTAACAATTTTGATTTTATCTTCTTTTTCTTTATGTATTTTGATTGTACTATATTTCTGTATTTTCTCTTTTTACAAACAGTGTATAATAATAAAAAACTGAGAAACTGACACTGATCTTCGTTACATTCAACCGAAGAAAGGCGAAACATCAGAATATAGGGTATAGGAAAAGCCTTAACTACTACAAATAAATCAACTATAAACGCTTTTACAGCTATTATGAACATCGGGTTTCCTCAGTGCAGTGATTTACATTCGTTGGCGATTTGAAGAGTGCAAAAACAATTTCTCAGGGTATACCAACAGCGAAAGCAAAACACAATATCATTTATTATAATCCATCAACATTTTTTCTCGCGCGCGATTGGTCTAAACACGTCACGCGACGCAGCCAAAACTGGGGAATATCCGAGCGCTATTCCCCAAGTGATATTCCCCAGTTTTGAAAATTTGCGTTTCACCTTCGCAGGTTCAGTTTTTCGTCTCAAATAAATTGCTCAATTAAATAAAACTGATTGTTTTAAACAGACAAGAAATATTTTTGAACGCCAACAGAATTATTTTGATGTTTAACAGCTTGGCCGACCGAGATCTTCCACGGCAAACAGAGCGGCTTTGTGAAAAAAATATTTGAAGGATAATAACTACTCAATAGCCTCCATTTGGCGAGGAAATATGCCCTGATATTTGTCCGCGGACATTATCTGTTCCGAGAAGCGAACAGTTTTCCGAGAGCGAAGCTCGACTTTGAGCATTTTGAGTGTCGGAAAACGAAAACCGATTTTCTTATTTTTCTTAAAAGAAAACGGCTTCTGGCGGAAACAAACTACATCAGGTATCTTTCCTACCTAATGGGTATTTATGAGCAAAAAATGAAGGAAATCGATTTTTCAACTTCTGCCACGAAATCCCGATTTTGCGTGGTTTTCCCTGACCGCCGTTCCTAAAAGCTAAAGCAGTCGATAACATTTTATTAAAAGGAGACAGAATGTACCTAAAGGCACTTATAGATGGCGATATTCCAGATGCATAGTCGCTGTCAGTCAACGATCTGCCAACCGCTGCTTGCTGGTCATATGATAATATCATGTCAATTTCTGTGAACATGTTTCGAAATTCGCTACGGCGGTTAATTTACCTTTATCACTGACTCCGAGTTGATAATTAGCATAATGTTTACATGTAGCCTGCTGCAAATTATTATTACATGTAAGGATCATTTATACTTCCCTAAAAAATGCTTTTTATGAAGATAATTGGTTTCAAAAAGTCGCTACATTTTCAAAATGGGCTCTCAAAGTTGAGCTCTTTTCGTGTTACGATCAGAGCTTGATGTGATGACATGGCACCATAAATTTCTTCGTTACCAACATTAAGCTTATAAAATTACGGCTTTAATAATACACTTGAAAAGATTACTCAATTCTGATTGGCTAAGAGCAGTGCAGTTCAAGTGTAACACCAGTGCAAAAAGTGTAACACCAGTGCAAAAAGTGTAACACCAGTGCAAATTACAATTTCCGAAGATTTCCGAAGTTAGTACGAAGACCCCTAACGGCTCCCGACGGTCATACGAGGTATGCCGAAGATGGCCGAAGTTGACCCGAAGTCTTCCGAAGATTTCCGAACTTCATCCGAAGACTTCCGAAGTTTACGAAGATTACCGAATATTTCCGAAGATTTCCGAAGATCACCCGAAGACTTCCGAAGTTTACCGAAGATTTACGAAGATCACCCGAAGATTTACGAAGGTTGCCGGAGATCACCCGAAGATATCCGAAGGATTTTCCAACTTTATCGGAAGGTTTGCGAATACTTCCGGAATTTTTATGAAGACCAAGGGCTCCTCAGCCTAAGTAATCGGTAAACAGTATTTTTTCAAGTGTGTTATTAACAAGTAATCACATGATTTTTCTCGTGCAATTTGGAATAAATAAGCACTTGTAAATTTTTCAAAGACTACAAATTGCACTCGCCCTACGGGCTCGTGCAATTTTATTAGTCTTTGAAAAATTTACTCGTGCTTATTTATTCCAAATTGCACTCGAAATCATGCGATTACCTATACTAATATGGCAGAAGAAACTGCACTGATGTATCCGTCATTAAATGAAAACGAGAACGGGACTTTTTGAGCGAATCAGTCATCTGTCATTTTGGGCTTCAACCGATCGATAATTAATAATTACATTGTAAAATGTTTATTTCAGATAAACTAATTTTTGTGACAAGTCAGAGTCAGACTTTATTTGAGTGTCAGTCGCTTTAGCGTGTGATAATGTAAAAGCTTGAGGTAGCTTACAGGAGGTTGAGGCAGCACTTTCACTTCTCTTTGAGAATTTCTTGTTGTTATTATAATTTAAACCCGTGAGGTATTTTTGAGCATCTGACGTCATTTTCTCTAATTCGCAACCAAGCCTTGGAACAAGGCCAAGCAATGGTGGCCGTAAATTCTCGGAAACTGAAAAGTCCAAAAACAATTACTTCTAATGTTCGCAATGGATTTAAATTTGGCAAGATATGTAAGAAAAGTCATATTGTACACGAAAATGTAAAAAAAAAAAAAGAAGTAATATCAACAATTTAAAATTTAAACGTTGGGGCACATTTTAAGCAATCAGTGAACAAACCTGAGCGTTTCACAGTTGAAACTGATCGAACGAGTTATAAGTCTTATAACTTCCGCATGGCGACTAAAACGTTTTGTATAACATCACATAGTGACTCCATTCGGCTTGCATTTATTCGATTTCATTACATAAAGACGGTAAGTAGTGTACTTACCAATTCTTGGTCGACTACCAGTCTTAAAACGTCGAAAAACTCTCTGAAACAGGAGCCTACGATCAGTCAACACGTAAACAGCCCATCAGACGAATGTTGGCTTTACCTGAGTAGAGCGTAATGCCATGAAATGCAAAGATGAAAACGTTACCGACGTCACAAAATCGATCTGCCGCATATCGATTTTGTGTTACAATTGTTCACGCACGGCGTGCGTGAACAATTGTAACGGTGCCGTGGGATAGGTATCAGAGAGAAAATCTAGCTTTATAATGATTTTCACAACCATATATAGGTGGATCTTGTTTACGTCGGCTTTCGTTTATTCCTAGCCTATATATTGGCATACATTTACCGAAAATTCAATTTAGTCTGACTGACTAACTTATATATATTACTGGTAATACGTGACTCGCAGGCCCTCGCGAAGCTTTTGTTGCCTAGTAACGGGCACGCCTGCGATTTGATCTGCAAGGTTTCCAAGAATCGCTGCAAGGTTTCTGAGAATCGCCGGACGAACACCGTGTTTTTGCTATGCCACCGGATTTTGGTTTCGATTGGAGTTCGCTCGTCTCTCGATATCTGTAATAAATTGTAGCGCTCTTGTACTGTTTTTCCCCACTTTCCGTCCGAATGATCTGAAACCACCTCGCTTTTGTAGGTAAAATCTTCTTCGCAATATCGGATCGGCGAATTATTTTCAGACACAAGTCTTCGCGTCTACAATTAAAACTAAGCCATATGTTGATCCACAGGTCACCAAAGCGTATTATGAGAGTTTGTATGGAGCTGAAATTCGATCGAAAATAAATTTCACTTTTCCTTCGAAAAGTTGTAAATAATGTGAAATAAAGTTTAAAAACCTCACCTGTTGTTTTTTCCGGTGTTTTTATCGCTTCTGGAAGCTGCTATGGGCGAATTTCGACCTTCGGTCGAATCTGCCACTGTAGTTCACTACAGTGGCAGATATTGGAGTAAAAATTGTTATTCTTCAGCAGCCGTTCCTGTTTCTACATTTACGTGTACAAAGATTACGTCGAAGTAATTAAGCAAAGAAAAGGGGGTTAAAAAAAAGAACGACCTGGATTTGAACCGAAAACAAAAAAGAAGGACCATGTAGGATTTGAACTCACGCCCTCAATCACCGAAGATCAGATTTAAAAGTTAGGCCACGAGCGCGCCGTGTGACGTCATGTCACCCCCCAACTCCACAAACAAACAAATATTTATGACCGTAAAGGCCACACGAGAATTGCTCTCGCGTGAGCCGGCTTGGGGGACAGAATTATAAACCCCACTACGCGAGGCCTTTGCGAGGAACAAATTGATAGCGCCTGTGTCATTTAGTAACCGTAGCAAATATGAGAGGAATCGTTAAATATTGAATCAATCAATCAATTTTCTATTTTCAATATTTCCTTTTGAAAATTTATGTTTAGTGGCTGGGGCAAAAAATGCCATGAGCCTTACGAACGTCTCTTTTAAAAGAAGTTTTCAAGCCGTTTCCTTTGCTTTCACTTTCTAGTTAGGATATTTGTTTTTAAATCGGATGATTTCAAACTTCGATATGTATGTAAACAATGAGGCTGTTCCGAAAACGAGGATTGCGGAGTGCGGAGTGCGGAGTGCGGAGTGCGGAGTGAAAAAAATAAATTTTAAGAAATTAAAAACAAATTAAATTAAAGAAAACAAAAGAAATATAAAAAATAAAGCCACGATATTCCACGTAATACGAGCGCTGGTGTCACTAGGTCATGTCAACCGAGACCTATTCACACTGACTTACGAAGGTCAACCAGTGATGCAGGAGATGCAAGTTACGTACCTTGGCGAGGTGATGCACGACTCAGTATGATCAAGCACATAAGCAATAACATCAGAAAGGCAAAGTCTGCTCTCGGGCTCATTAGATATGCTGCAAGACAAAACATCAAACTCAGCAGCTTGGTTCAATTAGTTCGAGCAACAGTACTCAGTAGACTGCAATATGGACTGCATCTGTGCTCTCCAATCTCAGACACGCATGCGCAGTTTGCCAACATGGACCGAGGCCTATGTCAAGCACTGCGAATTATATCTGGAGCAACCTCCAAACAAAACATCTGGAGAAGCCATCCTTCACTACATGGGTTTTTTGAACATGCAGCAAACTTACAAGCTCTAAGCTGCTCAGGAATACATCAGAGCACTGACAACAGAAAGTCACCCACTATACGATGAGCTGCAAAGCCACAGCGATCTTGCAGTAAGACTCAAGCGTGTAATTCCGTGGACTAAAGCAGCAAGGGACACACGGGAGGAGGTGGTACCAGTTCATAATATTAAAGCAGATCCCTGGGTGGCATATAATGAAAAACCCCTTCTGGTTGATTCAGTAGGTGACAGAACCTGGCGAGAACGGGACAAAGGCATTAAGCTGCATTAATAACCACGAAGTGTCCCAATACCTAGAGTCCAAGGAGGCAAATATTATCATCGCTACGGATGGCTCAATTCGAGACACTTGTATCTCAGCTTGGGGAGGTGCAGTGTGGCAAAACAACAGGAAAACATTTGAATGGTGCGCAGGAAAGCAGCGCAGGACCAGCTCTTTCCGGGCGGAGTCTGAGGCGTATGAAGATGCTCTGATTTGGACGAGAAACAACACCACAGAGGAAGACAGAGTAGTCGTACTAACTGACTCACTGGGTCTTGTCGCCAGACTGAAGCGTGGTCTTGTGAGGGAGCACTGGGTGAAAACCATATGCGACATCAAGGCTGATTACCATACAACATACATCCCAGGAAATGCAGGAATCTGGTACAACGAGACCGCAGATCAGCTGGCGGGAGCAGCTGAGCCCATTGGTCCAATGTAATTACACCCTAGTGACGTCAGAAACAGAATGAAAGAGGCAGTTAGGGAAAATTCGCCTCCCAAAACTACGTGGTTGTCCCTTAGCAGGATGGAGTCTGCAGCTTTGCTCCGACGAAGGGCTACGGCGGTTAATTTACTTTTATCGACTTCAAGTTGACAATCAACTAACGTTGCTTGAGAAGATTTGCATGTTAATGAAATGCGCACTACGTGATATCCTATAAAAGTATTATACACTTTTGGCCATACGCGAGTAGTATACTCGTTCCCAGTCCCTACTAATCAGTATACATAAACATATCGGACGCTACACGGGATTTTTGATCATCCTTCCATTGATTCAAAGGCAGCTTAATCAAATACGTCCCATATGAGAACACCTGAGAAGCTATTTTGGAAATGTGTCTGCTCCGTTTCCAGAAATTCCACACACTTTTTTATTACAACTTATTGAATACCATACCAAAAAATACGTACATATACCGTATAAAATACATATTTATTTGTAAATCTCTACAAAAATAAGAAATATCTACTAACTATCGGAAATCGAAAATACATTTAAAAAAAAATCCTCTGAAGGAGAACACTATCCTTACAATTCATTCCTTATTATTGCACATGCATGGTATATTTAATCACTGCAAACAACCAGTTAAAGTGTATGGCGATAACTACACTACCAAAAAGCGAGGAATTAGAAGCGCGCGCTTACGGTTTCCATAGCAACTAAATAACTAGCTACTGAATATCGCGGGATATTTATACTCGTTTCGCGCGTTATTTGTACCTACTGAACAAACACGAGAAAAAAAAAATGGGATAATTTTATGTAGCCGAGAAGCAGACAAGGGCTTACATAACATTCTCGTCCCCAGAGGCCACGATCCTTTTGGTCAGCACCAAGAATCGTGACCTCTGGCCGGTTCCAAAACCGGAAGTCCGCGAATCTCGGACTAACCGTCAAATCTGACAAATCTGATTGGCTGAGAATATAGAACGAGTACTCTGAGCATGATCAACAAATTGGGACCGGCCAGAGGTCTCGATTCTTGGTGCTGACCAAAAGGATCGTGGCCTCTGGGGACGAGATTGTCAGTTAGATAACGGAATTATTTGGTCACTTAGTCCTACTCTGCGTTCGTAAACCTACGCTTTTCACTTTAGGACTTGAACCACTCAGTAAATATTCACTACACATGTAGGTTGACCACTCGATTCGTAACCGATATCAAACATCGTATTTAACAAATACATGTAAACATTACATTGTATTATTACCATTTACAAAATTTCCGATTTCAATAATAAATCCTAGAACACAAATCGTTCTACATCGCTACTTGGCACGGCATGCCAATTTAACATAAACCATATTAATCAACTAATTATTATCTTTATAACGGGAAAAATTACCCAAAGCGTGTCTTTAATATTCGCCTTGTGTCTTTTACGTTACTGTTAGAACACAATATATTTCTATCTAGCCAAGAAAAAAATTCAATTTTCTTTACTCAACCTCGGCACTATTCTCCCATCCGTCATACAACATAGCATTCTCCTTAGCAAACAATTCTATTGTGACGATGGCAATAATGGCTAATCATTTTCCATAAAAATCAGTTGGATGATAAATTTATTATTACCTATATTGTTAGAAAAGCTCAAGTGCAATCTCGTACCCAGAGCTCGCGCGTTTTTGGTCAGCTTTGGTGTTGACTGAAAGGATCGCGGCCTCTGGGAATGAGATTGGCTCTTGCGATGCAATTATCGTAGTAAGGCAGTAGAAGTTCCTTATGGGGGTGTTGTCGCTGAAAAACGGAAACGTGTTCTACAAATTAAACGTATGATCAACGTATGTTTTCGATTGCATGAAGCCTTGGAAAGATATACTTGGGGATTAGCGTTGAAGTGGATAGAAAAACACGGCCTTTGAAAGAAATTCATAATCATAAACTTCTGCATTTGTTTCTAAATTATTAGATATATTTTTTGGCCTTATAATTGGTCATTTTTCCTACAAAGTTATAAAATGTTACAGTAAGCAGTCTAAGCATTCAAATACAAAAAATATATAGCCGCCGTAATTGACAGTTGAGATTTCATTATCGGATAATCGATATTACTGTAGCCTCCTACGTTACATGTAAACTCTGAAGTTAAAAACTCAGCCAATGGCTGCGTTTTACGCTGCCGTCCGAATTATCTTACTGGAAGTCTCAGGAAACAAAAAAGTTTACTTCAAGGGGTTCAAAAGGTCACGTCCATTGCTTGTGATTGGCGGATTTCGATCCATTTTGTTTGTTTCTGTTTTTCAGGGTCTGTTGATTGTCGTCGTATTATGATTGACGGCAGTGTAAGACGCAATTGGTAGTCGTGATTTTTAAACTTAAGAGTTCGCGTGTTATTAAAAAGCGCAGTAAACAGGTCAACTATACGTTTAACTCAAAATGTAAAACACCATTCCCGAGCCTTCATCATTTCGTTATCATGTCAAAATTGACATAGTCCTTGTCATCATAGCATTCCAAGTTCACATATGTCTGCAAATCAAATAAACTAATATAAATATCAACAAACATTCGAAACTCCTTTCTTTGCGGAAAATATTTTTTTGCTGATCCTGAGAAATGAAAAATATTAGAATCTGCAAGGTGCCACACGATAAAACAAATATAAAATAGACCGTGAACATTATACAAACCTTTTTGTCATCCAGAAGTCTTCTGACCGGCAGAGCAAAGCCACCGAAATGATGGTCTTTTGGGGGGCTGCTCTGCCCAACACTCGGACATGATGGAATACCTAAAAGCAATCATAAAGCTAGCATATTACTATGACTACATCTGCTTTCCAGTGCCGTTTAAATAACCCTATATTCAGACCAGGCTTGTTTGGCATTTTCAGACTGACGCCGCGGGGTGGAGATTCCACCCCTCCTCCGTAACTCCAAGAGTATTAAAGCTGAGACAATGAAACTAAAATGCTTCCCATTACAATATATCCTTTGAGGTACTCAACATGAGATAATGACGTCAAGATGAAGCGGAATTTACGTCACGATTTCCAAACAGCCGCAATATTGGATCCGCCATCTTGGATTTCTTGATTTTTCCATGAAGTCAGAAAAACCACCAAAAATGACTCAAAAGTAATCAAAACCAATAAAAGAATGCCAAATGATCTAAAAATAAATGTAAAAGGTACGGCAAAAACGTTTTTTCGCTCATAAACAGGAATTACAAATCTGGGAATAATGGGGAAAACGTGTCATATGGTTGCTACGGAAACAGCAAGTTTCGGGAACAATGACCTGTTTCCCAGATAAATTTCAGGTAAAGTCAAAAAAGTTTCGGGGTCTTCGAATTTGCTTCAATATTTAAAAAAATTATAAACTGTTAAAGTCCGTCCCAGGGTCTGGATAGGGTAAATTAAAGAAGCTGTAAATTAGACCTATCGAAAGAAAATTGTCATCTGTTTCTAGCTTAACTATTAATTGATGAATGAATGAAAATGCAAATGAACAAAGAAATATAATAATTAAGCATAAACAGAATCCCAACTGGTGGGAAGATGATCAATAATTATTATTTAAAAAAGCAAGACGGAGGCTGGATTCCCGATAAACACTACTCACAGTTCTTCAGAGAGGTGTCTAGGCCTGGGCATGCGGTATCCGGTCTGCAGCAAAGCAGTAACTTGTCGAGAATTCATTCAGGATAAGGTGATTCACCTGTAAACATGAAAACAAAGAGTTTCTACATGCTATATATCAGTGAAATTAAAGACGATTTAAGACGAAATCCACTAGAAACTCGAGTAATATTTCTGGCCAGTGGACAAAAATCCTGTACTACGACGCCATAAGCTTTCACGCTTAAACTAGACATTCATGAGCCATACCTTAACGGTATTCACCAAATAATATAACTCCACAATCCTTAAATTGCTTTCCGCCTTGAGTTTCCTCCCGTAATGGGTTGAGTCATGAGAGGTGGCAGCCATATTTTTGTTAAACATGGCTGCCACCTCTCATGACTCAACCAATTCACGGGAGGAAACTCAAGGCGGAAAGCAATTAAGGATTGTGGAGTTATATTATTGGTGAATACCGTTAAGATATGGCTCATGAATGTCTAGTTTAAGCGTGAAAGCTTATGGGCGTCGTAGTACAGGATTTTTGTCCACTGGCCAGAAATATTACTCGATTTTCTAATGGATTTCGTCTTAAAACGTTGAAAAACATACGTAGCAGCAGTTCTAGATGCTCTGTATGATGAATACTTCTAAGCATAATAAAATTGTTTTCGATTCTTTCAAAAGGTAAAAAGGTAGTAAAAGTACGAATACAACATTTTTAGTCCTTCTTTTTCAGAATATCATGAAAACCACGTGACGTGACAGGAGCATTCTTCAATAAATATTGGCCATTTAAAAATAGGGATTTTAAGGAACCAAAACGTGGACCCTGAGGACGAATTAATATTTTATTAAGCCATGTCCGGATAATCTTAAGGAAAGAGCTTTACTGTCCAAAAGAAAGGTTTCCTCCAAAATATTTTACATACCGATGGTAAACACCTCCCACATTACAATGCCATAGGACCATCTGTAGAAGACAAACATTGGAAACTTCCTATTAATTCAACTAATTTCTTAATTCCTTAATCCCTTTGCTTTTCCTTTGCCTTTAGGCTTCTTTGGAAAATTGACTTTCACCGAACCATATTTTGGTCTTTTTTGTGAGTCTGTCTTACATAAATCTTGCATACGCACCATGGTTTTCTTAATAGTTAGCAATATCCATTGGTTTTTATGAAAAGAACACCCCCTCCTTCTCCCCCCAAAGTTTTTAAAGTGTCCTGTGAAGGCTTCGGCGAATTCACATAGCACAACTAACGTGGTCTTTTTCAAAGAAACCATAATTTAAAACGATCTTTCCAAAAATTGTCCATTAAATAACAAAATCATATGTTTTTTATTCCGGATAAGAATACTACATGTCGAACCTCCGCTAAAGGACACCTCCCGTAAGCGGGCACTTGGTCATGTTTCCCAGTTACATACAAACACTGCTTTTTAACCTCCCATAGGCGGACACCTCTCTTAAGCGGACACTATTTTTGGTTCCAAGAGTGTCCGCTGACGGGATATGGGACTTTACTTTGACAATGTTTTGAGCAAAACATTCTTAAATATCAGGAAGGACAGACGCATAACACACTTATTTGAAATCGTCTGTTGCATGAGATGGGATGATGTAGAAAAAATATTGAAGCAACCTACACGTCACTCATAGCGGTAGATTCACTATAAAAATAGATTCCGGCGGCATCCACTTAACTGGAAGACGAGCCTTGAAATGACAAAAAATAAATAAAAAATAAAGGCAATTAATAAAAAACGAACAAACACAAACTTAACAAATAAATAGATAAACGAACGAACGAACAAACGTAGTTCTGTACATTTAGTATCGGATAAATTATTCTATGTTCTGTGCACAAAAATTGATTTCGAACTTGTTTAACCGTTCTTGATGATATAGATATTAATCAGATCTTCAGTTACAGTAATGAACATGGCATTTTCAATTACAAACTTAACATAGGAAAAATAAATGCCCCGTCATAGTTAAACGTGTCTCTTAAATATCTTCCCCCTACTAAGGTATTGAGTTTGTAATGAACGCCTTGGCGAGTAAATAGTTTTGGTTTAATTTGAAGTCACCTGAGTTTTGTCTCGTATACACATCTCCCTTCAAACCACGAGCCAATCCAAAATCGGAAATTTTACACACTTTGTCTTCACCAACTAACACATTGCGAGCGGCTAAATCACGATGAACAATCTGGAACATAGTAGAGTAAAACAAGATTTGTTAATCCTGAGAAGTGTCTCAAGTCCAGCTGCTTATTTCTGCTTGATAGGCCATTTCCAAGTTGCCCTTTGACTCTGTTTCAAAACGACTCCTTGTGCAAACATCGGTGCACTTTCCATATGAAAGGTTGTGCACCAGGACTCGTTTTGAAACAGAGGCAAAAGGCAACTCAGAAATGGCCTATTAATATGTTGCAACTCAGCGGAAAAGTGTCCGACCAGTTTGTGGACGTTTATAGGTTCGACTCCTACTAGAAAAAAGTAAAATCTGTCTCAATCTTCTCCAATCTCTTAACGATACTTGTTTCATTTTGGTTTAATATATAATTTATTGTTACCTAATTACTTAGAGAGGGTTCGAAGCAAGGTACCTTAGACGGATTTGAGAATACACTGGGAACAAAGGGTGACCAACCAGGAGATTTCTGCACACACTGGTATCAACAACATCACTGATAAAATAAAGAAAGGAAGATGGAGATGGAGATGGATGGGCCAGTTCTGTGGATGAATACATCAAGGCACCCACGTACAGAATTGAAATGGATACCATTAGGCACATAGAGAAGGACGATGGAGGCAGGAATAAAGCAGACAGGGAAAGCCTGGTACCAGATCAACTGGCTTGCCTATGACCGGGCTGACTGGGGACGTTTTTGTTGATGCCATATGTTCCAGTGGGAACTAAGAGGACCAGAGAGAATATTTTGAGGTTTCTTTGAATTAGAAGGAAATCGGTTATACATGACAATATATCTTACCCGATAGATAGCCGATAGGCTTCAATGTACTTATTATCTTGATCAGAGATTCACCTTCATTGTGGCCAGATATCCATACCATCAGCAATCATCCAAGCAAATGATAACAGATCCTTTTCACTGAGTCTTGAGTTTGGTCTTTTTTCTCCAGTGTTGTACGTGTCCTCGATTCCTCTGCTCATGCGCAGGTATCCTAACAAAATCGCCGTATGGTAAATACTCCAAAACAATGAACAGCGGATCTGGAATTATACAATAAATCGAGGTGATAAATACAAAGATGGTAACTCATGTTGTAGTAAGTAACTGTATTTAATATAATTATAAACAGATCCATGAAGTCAGAGCATAACGAAATGTTAAACAAAGTGTCCAGTACCTCTTTCAATACAACAGCCAATGAGTTTAACAAATGAGGATGAGCTGCAATGATTTCATGACGTCTAATTCAGTGAGCATGTCTTGTAGGTCTTCGTGCCGCATTGTCTATAATACGCATACAAAAACTGTTGCCAATAGCTTACAAGGAATCAAGTCACCTCTGATGCATCCTCGGAGACCCAGGGGGCAGTTAGCGGGGGCGAGCGAAAAGGTCTCCGAGGATGCCCTGATGACCCCCCCCCCCCCCCCCCAAAAAAAAAAAAAACAACAACAACAACAACTGACACCCCCACATATTGGCTGTAAAAAGATAACCATTAGGTTATGTTCAACGAAAGAAAAACGAAAAGGAATTGGCAATATACACTAAGATGAAACTGAATATGAAAGTTCTAGATACAAAATCCCAGAACAAAACAGCGTAGAAATAAATAAAAACGTTACATGTACGTCGTGCATTCGAAGCAGTCAAACAAAATACATGTAGAACCTTGTAGGCAGAGGGCGCTGTGTGCAATGAACACAATTCAATTGGGAAGTACCCCAGAGTCGTGTGTAAGAAGTATTGAAAAAAGAGAACATGGTTAGAATTCAACTTTTGGTGAAAGGCAGAAGCTGCTACTTGGCCTGTCCACAAGGACACTGAAGAAGGCTCAGCCCGAAACGTTTGTGTTTTTAAATTACTTGATACTTCTAAGAGTTTTTAAGTGTGACGTATCAAGGATTCTTTTCATTCTATTGTTTGGAAAGCTACTCCAAAAAGGCAATGTATTTTAATATAAGGTAAGTTATGTGTTAAATGCAATGCTATGTTAGTTAACTGTTAAAATAACCGACAAATGAGATAAATTTGAGGGATTGGTAAGAATGAGAATGATTCTTGTACACTAACAATTGACAACTATTCACATTTAATAAAAGCTAAAATACAAAAAGTAAATTAAAAAGTTACCTTTCAGGGTCTTTACTGCAACTTCTGATCGCGAAGCTCCGTAACTTGCTTTGGACACCTTGACCAAAGTTTCCGGCCCCTAGTAACCTTACTAGCGTTATTTGGTCACGATCAAGTTGAAAACCATCGCAAATGTCGTCAACAGTTTGGTATATACTCATGAAAACATCGTGTTATCTAGAGACAAAATTACCAGTTTTTTAAAGGTTACATATTATTTCTGCAGTGATATTGAAACTTTCGATTTTACTTACAGAATATTCTTGTAACTACGTGGTGAAATATTACTGGACATTTGCGCTACGTGGCTTACATCCTTGATATTATGAAATTAACAAACGTTTGTTACATCTTAGTGAAATCCTGTAATTTTTGCTACGTGCCGGGTACCCTTTACTTACGACTAAAATTTAGATATTTTATATACCGAGGAAATAGCCTGAGCTTTTCTCACTCGCGTCAGCCGAGGTTAAGCATTTTTTGTGTTACCCTGGCTGAGTAGAAGCTACCACGCGCTAATGAGAGCCAAGGAAACCCAAACAGCTGTTGAATGTTCTGGCTTTTATTTTATACGACCGCATCGAGTCTGCCAGTATATATTTTCTGGACATGCATTTTTTTCTAGTAATAGTGGCTCTGTTTGGCGAAAGTTAATATGTTGTTGTTTACGCTCGTCTTTTTTGGACCCAGGATAATTTCAAGTATTTCTGGAAGTGACGACTTTCTGACATAATCTTCCACCAGATCAATTTTTACAAAATTGGGTCAACGATGGTAACGAAGCATTTTGTATGAATGGTATATGTCTACCTGATCGTCCTCACTTTTACTGAACTACTTTTAAATTCGTGTAATTTGTGTCATGTAAAGTCACCATGCACGAACTAAACAAATGAATCGTAAGTGTCAACGAGGCACATCTGCTAAGACGGAATCTTACCTTTGCTCTCCCTCATCCCGGATGCAGTTGTTATTGATGCTACATTTTGGTCTGCTCTTTCTCGATGGCGCGTCTATTCTCAGTATTAAATAAAAAATGTGAAAAAACAACAATCTTTTTTTTTACTTCGAAAAATACTTAAAATTCGCTTTATCAGGGTACAAATCGTCTGCGAACGAGACGTTTTGTTAATGAACAAGATGAGGTTCATGAAAAATAATTCAAACATTTAGGACTATTACTCGCTATGGTATACAATGTACGTACTATTAGCTTTGGAATGCAGAAAGAGAATGAGCCCTATATGATCGATCTTCCATTCAGAAATCCCCATGACATCATCGACGCAGTCAATATTACACGAGTGGAGTGTTTTATTACATTGCTACTAAACTGACCTTATGTTGACTTGTAGCAGGCAAATGAAACGATGGCAAGTATCAATACCCAACCAATCCAACCAGTCCATAATGATTTTCTCATGCAATGCAGTTTTTGGAGTCTGTTGAGTAAGTAGAACACTGAATCTTTTTAAAAACACTTCTGCTGTAAACCACAGTTCTTTCAGTTATAGGTTTGATAAAGGAATGGAAAAACGTTCCTCTACAGTTCAATTTGAAATTTGAGTTGGCTCATAGACGCCGAGAACATTGACGTTCAGCCGTATCTTTATCAGGTAATCGTTGGTTTTGCAACCATTCGCGAGAGATTCAAATGACAAATTAAAGGGCAGTATCACGGGGATTTGATATCATTTCAAAATCAAAAAACGTATTGTATTAATAGAAAACCTAAAATAATATTAATGGTCAA
>MU826356.1:2404889-2438097 GCA_029204205.1 Desmophyllum pertusum
AACCAATCCAACCAGTCCATAAATGATTTTCTCATGCATGCCGTTTTGGAGTCTGTTGAGTAAGTAGAACACTGAATCTTTTATAAAACACTTTCTGCTGTAAACCACAGTTCTTTCAGTTATAGGTTTTGATAAAGGAATGGAAAAACGTTCCTCTACAGTTCAATTTGAAATTTGAGTTGGCTCATAGACGCCGAGAACATTGACGTTCAGCCGTATCTTTATCAGGTATCGTTGGTTTGCAACCATTCGCGAGAGATTCAAATGACAAAATTAAAGGGGCAGTCTCACGGGGATTTGATATCATTTCAAAAATCAAAACGTATTGTATTAATAGAAACCTAAAATAATATTAATGGTCAAATTTTGTTATAAATTACTAAAACTGTCAAAAAGTGTCTGGCCATCAGATGGACTGGGTCGGAATGGATTGTAATCTGAAAAAAGGTAGGCTAACTTTTTCAAGTTCTCGCATTTTCGTTTCCAAAATGCACTAGAACAAATCATAATTTGTTCTTCTTTCAAGAATTTGGTTGATTTCTTTATCTTGGTGATCTAGAATTAGTTTGTAAATAAGTATAGGTACTAATCGAAGCACAGTTTTGACCAAAAAGGTCAAAATCTCTGTGATACTGCCCCTTTAAGACCCTGGCGGCCATGTTGGATGACCAAAAAGCTAATTTAATGGTCACCAACATGGTGGCGATGACATTAGTTGCAAACCAAGAATAAACCATTTATTAAACACTAATTTAATTTGTATTTTTATTCATTAATAATTAATTTATATCTTGAAGACTGTATTGGCTTGCTGTTCTCATTTTTTCATATTGATAAAAATTAATTCAGTTACCTCCAGTTTTAGGAACTGTTGTAGATGAAGCTGTGCGGGAAATAAAATACATACAAAGTAATTAGTTTGTGCTATTAAACGTTAAAAAAAATAATAGTTGGAATATTATGTTGCTATTACCATTTTCCGTAACTCTAACCTGTTTGATACACTTTTTGCACAATGCATTTTTTAAAAACGCATTTACGTTTAAAATGTATATAATATTATTTGAAATAAAATCAAGATATTGCGTGCGTATGCCTTGAACTGAGAGGATAGATACATGTAAGTAGACCTATTCAGACCGGGCCTTTTTAGCTGTTTTACTTCAGACCGCCAGCCCCCACAAACCCAACCCCCCAAACCTCTTCCTCCGTTACTTCAAGAGTATCAATTTGAAAGGTATATAGTACATTCAAATATGTGTCTTTTGACGTATGCAATATGAGATGATGATGTCATATGACGTAGAAATTACGTCACGATTTCCTAACAGCGCAATCTTGTATTCGCCATCTTGATTTCTTGTGTTTCCAATACGTCAGATAACCACCAAAAATGACTCAAAGTATCAAAACCAATAAAATAATGCTAACATTATGCTAAAAAGTTAAAAGTTGTTGCCAAATTTTGGAAAAGGGCCTGTCACAATATGGTTGTCATGGTAGCAGCAAGTTCCGTGAACAATGACATGTTATACCAAATTGTTTTCAGATACATTTCAGGTACAGTCACAAAAGTTTGGCGGCTTTTACTTCAATATTAAAAAAAAGTTGTAAAATTTACAAGAAGATACATATATAGTAAATGTTTAGGATTAAATTTGTGTTTGGTTTATATTTTATAATTAACCTAATTTGTGTCAGATTATAATAATGAATACGAGACAAATGGAAGGAAGTAATTAAAGCAAAGTCAATTTTAACCACAGAAAATATCTAGTCCCTATTAATCGTTGTTCATTTATCTTTTTTCTGAACGCAGCAAAACTTAATAAATACGTTAAACAGTAGACAAGATTCATTGTGGATAATACTTAAAATTTATCTATTGATATACCGTGTTTTTAAATAAAGATGATGATGATGATGATTATTATTATTTCAGTACTCTTGTGTGGACCGATTCTTCTTATTTTTTTCAATTCAGTTTGATTTCCAGTTAGTTGTGGAGTTTAAAGGAGCTACGTTACGCAAAAAATATTGAAAACAAATTGGCCATTTTTTTCAAGTTCGCCATTCGCATTCCGTCTTAATCTTCTCCATCCTCAAGCCGTCCTTGTTCCTGTTTGGTTTATTAGTGCTCTTATGTGTTTTTCTACTTTAGTAGACTGTTATTTTGAGGCTTTCTTCAATTTGAACTGTGATTTTGCACTTCGCGTTACTTAAAATATTCGTGACATAGCTCCTTTAAAGCAGTTGCTTCAAAAATGGGTTAAGACTGCATACTTGTTGTCAGTTTTTGAGGTGTGAGGAATCGGAGATCGTGTTGATACAACAATTTACTTGAAGTATTTTTTTTAACTTTTAACTAACAGTCCAAAAGACGTAGATGAACGTTTAATCATTTGTCTCACGATGGAGTCACTTTGAGATGTTGATCGCGACGTTTCGACTGCTTTACTGCTAGTCTTCATCAGGCGATGAGGTCAATTGTTTATGTGTCGCTATATGTAGCACCTGCGTTCGTTGCTATTGGTGCATTTCGATCCTCGTTATTATCCCGACTAGAGGTAGTTCCCTCAGTGAGCTGACTAGAGGTTTGTCAGTTCCTCAGTGTGCTGACTAGGTGTTGTTCCCTCAGTGGGCTGACTAGATGTTGTTCTCTCAGCGGTCTGCTCCGCTATCTAGTCCAAAATATATTCAGATTTGATTCATTCTCGGGATTTGACTATACCTTTAAATCATTCAAGGCCACCCATTATAGCTTTCCGAGGTCGTGCGAGTTTCTTAATAATATATAATATATAATTAAGTATTTGTATAAACTTCATAACTTACTTGATCCACTAGTCCTTACAGTGATTGTCGTGAAGTTTGCCTCAACTCCATGTCTCCTTTTGGCCACTTCACTCACTCTGTTCATGGCGTAGATTTTTAAAGTGTAATTGACGAATGACGAGAGACTCGTTACTTTCACGTGGGTCACTTTCAAACCTTCCTTATATGGTATGTAAGTGACATCACCTCCCGCAAGCGTCGTTAACACATTTATTATTTTCATATCGTTTACAAGGCTTGCGACAATCGACGTCATAGAACACTTGCTGTCTGATCACCAGTTATTGCAGGAGGCAGCCAGCTTAATCTCGACTGAACTTTGGTTAATGAATGTAAAGTTGATATTCCTCGGAGCTGATGGTAAAACTACAAAAAACAATATTAAAATTGAAATATTAATTAGCAGGTGCAGACACAAACAAAGTAAAGTATTTGATCTCTTTTGATTGTAGTATCAAAAATAAGAGTTAAAGCTAAATATTAAAATACGTTTTATACTTGCATGCTCATGCTCATAGAGATAAGACTCATTTTACAAGAAAGGTTTTCCATCAGAGCTAATTTTTTAAGATAGCTAGGCATATTGTATTATCACTCACAATGTATCCCAAAATTGTATCATCTCTTACCTGTGCAATTAAGGCCATGCTGGTCGTTTGTACTTTCCATCTGGACAAGCTAAAATAAGAATTTACTAACTGAGACAAGTGTGGTAAAGGAACCAGAGTCTCTTTGATATTAATGCCTGATAATGCTATGGACCCTTAATCAATCGGCGGCCATCTTAAATCCCAGAGGATTTAAAAACCTTTGTTTCTGCATCTGAAACCCCGCGTAAACTCGTTGTGAAACGTCTGAATGCGAGGCTTGGGGGACCTTGGGGAATAAAAAGCTATTGTTTTTCAGTACCAACATGGCGGCCTGTGATAAAGGCCCATGAGTATGATTCAGGAATCTAACGCATCGTGAGTCGCTAAAAGCATTTGACAACCGAAACGCAAATATATTGGTTAAAAAGTTAAATCCTTTATACAAGGCCTAGGTACCTTATCAGTTAACTCCGGTTTCCATAGCATGTAGCAAATACTGAGAGTATCGCGACTCCCCTGGATGGGATGCTAGTCCATCACAGGTAACCCCTAGCAGGTTATCCTGACAATTGGACAGTACCCATTTATCGTCCTGGGTGGAGAGAGGCACTGTGAGAGTAAAATGTATGTCTTGCCCAAAAACACAACAGATTTGAACATACCTTCGCATTTTCCACCAACATTCTGCATGTCTTCCTTACAGATACATCTACCTTTAAGTCCACTGATGTTCCACCTCGCCATTACTTTCACAATAAATATACAAACTTTCTTGCTCTTGAACCGCATCTTTCACACAATTTCCTTCAACTTGAATGGATTCTGAATCATTTGCTGGAGCTACAGTCCTCGGTAATGACACTAAACTGTTACTGAGTGTTTCTTCAGCACAAACGTTATAAGTGACTTTGACAGAGTACAGAATATTGCAAGATCCATAATTGTGGAATGCTAATAAAACATACTTTCCTTTAACAAGGAAGGTTATTGCTTGGAAACTTCTTTTATTGATAGACTGTCCAATTTCTGCCACTTTTTCATAAGCTGTGGTATTTTTAAGAGGGTCAGGATATTGAGACGGTTTCTTCAATGAACTGGTTAGACTGGCTTACATATAAGTCGAAAACATTAACGCAGTAAGATCTGTTAGAACAGTCTGCGATGCGATAACCGACAGTGATATAAATCCTCTTGGCGTCATTGACTGTGATTAGATCACTTCTTAGCCAATTGCTTGGTTGCGGATCCGAACGGTGATAAATCATCACAAGCACTATATCGATGAGGTATCGAAGTTATTAAGCCCCACTGCAAAAAAAATAAGAAAGCAAATAAATCATCAAGTAAATAAACAAGTAAATATGTAAGTATAAGTAGTATTATTATACATTTTGGCTCACTATCTCTATTCTCATTGGCGGAGAGCATACAGCTAATTCACGCTGGCATCGAATTGACGCGTCATAACTACAGACACCAGGATTTATGCATGTAATTACGCGTCATACCTACAGACACTAGGGATTTATGCATGTAAATTACGCGTAAAACCTAGAGACAATGCATCGTGATTGACGTCATGCACGTGTAGCACGCGTAGCTTCATTAGCGGCAACGAAAAATAAATTAAAATACTCCACAATCCGCGAAGGAAAAAGTGACAAAACGCTGCAAAGTCACGCCCGAAATGATGATTTAGCTTTTCAAATGTATAATAGAACAATTATTGGATTCAGGCCTCGGTTTGTGTTTATCCGCCTCAATCTTCCCGCCTCAGCCTTCGGCTTCGGCAGATAACACAAACCTCGGTCTTGATAATTCTCGCTATCATGCTCAACCTCATCCAATAATTGTTTAGTAACAGCAGCAGCAGGCAGCAGTAGCAGTAGTACGTACTCCGTACTCCGTATACTACTACGTACTCCGTTAGAACGAAGTGAAGAACAGTTAGTGGAGGACGGACCGCCAATCGGACGAACAGCTACAGGCAGATCAGTAGATAAAAACAAAACTTACAGATAGGCATACAAATAGTTGATATTTATTATATATAATAAACAATAAAATCAAACTTACCCCAGCCTTATTATTTACTGCTTTTAAAAGTATCCCAAAACCAACTACATGGTTTAGGATCACACTCTGGTTTGTTTTCTAGTACCACTTGGCTTGATGAGGTCCAGCAATAAACGTCAAGGTAGCGAAAATAGCGATCCAAAAAATGCCTCCATGCACTCAGTCATAACTAAACATATGAGATAGGTGAGCGCTAATAAGTTAGATAGCTGTTGTTTTGAAGGACTACCAAAATGTAGACGTTGTAAATCTGGGCTACTGATCACAATTTTTGAGCGATGCGCCGTTCGGTATTGTCGCTTTTCGTAGAATTATTAAAACCGACCAGACTGCAGCTTTTAATCTCTCCACATACGATAGTTAAGGCTCAAGGTAAGCTTTAATCGGAAACTTTGCTATGACGAGAACCATGTTGAAGAACCATCATATTGAAGAGTTCTAGTCTTCTCCATTGCAATCATCTAAATCCTAAATAAGAAAAACAAAAGATAAACAAGCAAGGGGTGTAGCATGGAACACCACTCATCGAGACATTATTAAACCCATGCAGAGTCTTGTAAGACTCAACTGTGTTCGGAATTTCGTTCCAAAACTTGGTTAAATTTATTTATATAGCCAATTTATATTACTATTACGGTAAATATAAACTGGAATGTTGTATTTTTGCACTCCTCTGTCTTGTAACCCAGTTTGTAAAGTTTTGATCTTGGGTGTCCATTATATATAGCTTCGATGGCGAAGGGATCCGAAGGCGCTAGAACGTTTGGCTTAAAGATGTACTCTGCGTTAATATTAAGCAATAAAATTGGCACAGATTCCCTTTGTTAGACGTTTGTTGTACGCCGGGTTTTCACAGATACGACGTAATCGCGTGGTCACCGGCTAGGAGTGCACCCTGAATAAAACGGCAACAAAATTGTTTTAAAGGATAAATTAATGAATGGCTACGAAAAGTACCAAGTACCCTGACAGCCTCGTCAACTCTACCATATCTCACTTTGTCACCTCAGTGATGTCTGGAGACCCCGATGTGCCAGCTCAACTACCCGCCAACGAAAATACTGTTCACCGAGTGGTATTGCCATTTAAAGATCAAAAGTCGGCGATGCAGTGAAAAAACAACTATCCGACCTGAGCAAGAAAAATCGATCACACTCTTCAACCAGTGTTTACGAGCCGCAAAATTTTGTGAAGACCTTTAAGATGCGTGAACCCAAACCACCTTTAATTAACCAACAATGCGTAGTGTACAATTATCAATGTGATCTGTGCGATGCAGAGTATGTCGGCTACACTGGCCGGCATTTACACCAACGTATTGACGAACACCGGTATTCAGCAATTGGAAAGCATTTAAAGAACGACCACGGCATTAAAACCATCGGCGACCTTACTAGTAACTTTTCCGTCCTCAAGAAATGCAAACGGAAAAACTAGACTGTTTAATTTATGAGATGTTTGTTCATAAAGAAGAAGAAGTCCAACCTGAACACGCAATCGGACTCCATCCGCGCAAAAACTATTTGTTTAGACAAATATATATAGTTTTACCATGCACAATGCTAATTACGTTTACTTATTGTTATGCTTTACCACCTCACACTGTATATATTAGACAGTTTGAAAATTTTTTATTTTGTCACTTGAAAATGATGTCATGGAGACATCGAAACGTTGTGTTAAACTTTTCTCGCTAATTTTTATCCTTAAATGTTTGGCTATGGAAAAGACTCGGAAATGACTATAGGTCCAAGAAAAAAGCCACGGCTACCGAACTGATTCAATGTAAAATAAATATGCTTCAAAATGTAAACCGGTCTTGCCTTAATTACGTGGCTTTTGAAATTTCCTCGCCTGAACCGCCTCTCTTGCCTTACCACACCGTCACTGCGACTCTGATCAAGTAATATTATGCCAATTACCTATAGTTGACCAATAAGAACTCCTGTTTTGGAATCAGGACGAAATTTCTCCAGTCGAAGGTAAGTCTCTCTCGTGAAACGCGGAAAAAATGCTAGTAGGTGAGTTTGAACCTGGGGATAATCACGAGTCCAGCGGCTTGACTTATACCTATCGAAAATAATTTGCGTGACTGACGCAGTCTCAGTGATGTCATCGATATGACAGACCGAGAAAACGTACATACCGTACTCAAACAACTGGCCATGTACAGTGCAATACATTACTTTGTAGTTAGGCTTTAAGTGAACAATTTTTGCAATTAGTGGATTGTATGTACTGTAATGATTGCAAATTGATTCGGACTTATTTAAAGATGGATGGCTTCCCCCATCCCATCAACCTTTTACTGTACTTTATCAACATTGCAGAGGAACAAGGAAATGAACCGAAACAGTGTTGAAGCTGATTGTCCTGAAAATCTGCTCGGATTATTGACCTCATTATTAACACGTGAGCCAGCACCAGTGTTATGTTTCCAATTCGTTCCTTTCCAGGCATAAATGACTGATCATTTTGTAAAATCTGCTAACACCCTTAAATAACTGTCTTGTAAATTAGACAAGCAGTGATCAACGAAGTGTCCAGCTATAACTTCCGCATGGCGGCTAACCGTTTTGTGTAACAGACAGTTATTTTCGCCATTATTGCTTGCATTTAATTTAGTCCGGCAACTAATAACCTTAAAGGTGGCACCAAAATATGTAAGTTTGGATTTCAAATGACACGATTTTCAACTGTGTGTTACTGGATTAAAGTCCTGACGGTGATTTAAATACAATAATTTGCAACGCAACCAGCGATTTGCAACGCAGCTAAACAATTGTATAGTTACAAAATGTTACTTGCGTATACCTCAACATGTATGTATCCTGTTGCTTACCGATTTTGATCGACTGTCTGTCTAAAACCATCGAAGGATCCTTTGGAAAAGGGCCTACGGTCAGTAAAACACGAACAAAGCCAGAAAAGCGCATCAGACGAATGCTTATACGGTTGACTACCTGATCGAGTGATTATAGAGATCAATGAATATGCAGACATGAAATCAGGGTTATGGAATGAGTTGTCACAAACTTAAGTTGTCACTGACAAAATCAGTCTACCTGCCTGCGTTAACAATGCCTACCCCGAAACCTTTACATTTTCTGATAGAGAACAAATTTTAGATTTAAAAATGTTCTTCATAAACCATATATAGGAGAAATAATCGATTGTGCGGAATTAAAAAAAAAAAAAAAGATTGTGCGGAATTGTTAATTTGTGTGACGCTGAGACGGGGTCGTCAAGTATACATGGTATTTGTATTGGTCTGCATTGCTTCAGTTTCCTGAATGTAAACAAAGCTTCACCTTTGTATCAAAGATTTGCATAGAATCTAATGATACTTATTAGTACGTTAAACGAAGGGGAACGTACATGGATTCATAGTGTTTCACCAAGCGAAAGAAATCGCGTTTTAATTTTTGGTTGGCATAATATATTATATGTTCCGCGCGCGAAAGAATGACTGGTAACTAGACGGATTGACGTTTTGTTCAATGTAGTCGGCCGATATAAGCTGTTATGGTTATCTTCCAGAGGTCATCTTAGCTTTGAACATGCGCGCCTCACACACAAATATATAGATTAAACTTTTGCTGATCAAACTACTAAAAAAATGACTATCCAGCAATACAAGTGGAAGGAAATGCATTTTGATTTCTAGTCCATTCTGGTGCATCTTCCACGTTTCAAATTTGCTAGACCTGTAAAATCTAGGATTGGAAGTGTGATACAAAACGGGAAGTGATGTTCAACAAAGCTTAGAACTGATGTCGTAACGCTCAACGTCTCCCAACCGTTCTGAAAAGTTGAAATGTGGAAACCGTGGGACCTACTACTGTAAGGAATGCATGGACCTTAAAGGTCAGCGTGAGAACCTTTTTAAACGGATTACAACCTGATTGTACGAGAATTGATTGTATATAGTTTGTAACTCTATATTTATTTATTTATTTTATTTAACATATTTAGGTAGGTGATCTGTGTCATTGTATGGGATCTGCAACCCTTTTACAGACCAACCTTATTTTGTGTTTTTAACAACAACAGCAGCAACAACAACAACAACAACAACAACAACAAAAACAACAACAACAAAAACAACAATAACCATTATTTGTACTCAAGCAAACAGTTTTACAGTTTGAAAGAGAAAGGAAATTGAAATTAAATAAAAATAACCATTGGGGCTAGAGAAGCCAGGCAGCCAATGGTGTATTATTGCGTTCGAGGAACGAGAACGCACCTCTGTGTACATGTACACCCAGGAAATTTTGAGAAATTTTGTGAAGATTGATTGAAGTTTCGCAAATCGTCCCGCCCCTCAGTTTTTGCACGGGCAGCTCGGCCGGGAACTGGTACGAGCTCCTGGCCTCGTTATCGCGCTGTCTCGTTTTGGTGTACGCTGGATGAATTGGGGACGAGAATGTGTTGCTGTTCTTGTTTTGTGGCGATACTCGTGGGTTTTTTTCGCTCTAATCGGTAAGTTAGTACATTGAATATCCATTTCCAATAGGACGTAATGTTATTCAACAATTTTATCGACGTCTGAGAGAAATGTGTACGACTCCTGGTGCTTGTATAGTTCTGCGGTTGCAGTTTTCAGTGTTGTCAAACCCGCTTTCGGCCTTAGCTGAAGAATCGGCACGCTGTTGTGGTTTATAGTTGTGTACCGAAGCAAAGAAAACATATTGCTGCTTATTATTGAGCCATTTGACCGTGATTTGTGGTCATAAATCGAGTCGTTTTTGCTCGGCCATGGCAAATGAAAAATATATGTCGCTCGTTTCAAAACAAACAAGAACTCCTAAAGTAGTTTACAAGCGGCCGATTGCCTTAATAATGGGGGAAACAACAATCGATCTCTCCTCCCCCGACTCCCCCTCGGTCACTGTACTCTGAGGTGCACCCCTAAAATGAGCGAGAGTCAGCATACGAACATGCGTGACGAGAAATATAAATATAAGAAATATAAAATTAACTTTCGTTACTTCGTGGACACGGACCCCTCCATTTCCTGCTCTGTAGTGGCTCTTCTCGAGTAGTTGAGGTTATTTTCCCTTGTCTAATTAAATATTTTCGCTTGTTTCTTTACATGAAAAGAGCTCTTACATGACACGAAAACTATCCGCGGTCACTGGACTCTGAGGTGCACCCTCCAAATCCTAAGAGTCAACACACGAACCTGCGTGACGAAAAACGTGACTGGCTGATGAAATATATTGCATCATGCTCCGGAAGCCGGAGAAATTCTCTTGTGGTTAATTTTAGCTAATGTAGATTGCATCATATTCAACGTGGGCAAAGATATGTTTTTTCGCTCAACGTGAAAATAAATTGTGAATGACATATATGCTGTGGAATTGTGTTAAGAAAAACTGTTATGTTTTTTGGGACCGGGTTTTATCGTTCGTTTACTAGTTGAGGTGCATGTATTAAACAGAACAGAAATTCTCTTGTGGCTATTTATTTGCATGTCTCCTGGCTACGTTTACAATGTAACGGGAAAACCCCTCACACGCAAAAGTCACACCGCCAAATTTAGCACATTTTGCAACAACACTGCTGTTCACTGCTGTGGGACATTTGTCTTTGCTTTTTTCAATGCGATTCCTGTAATAAAACTAAATACATGTACGCACTTACACGACACTACAGAAAGCCTGTGGAAGAGAAATTCTCTACTGGCTAATTTTAGACCGAGATGCGATAACATCATGTCAACCGTGTAGAGGACTAGGGCTAGCGACATGAAAAAAAACCGTCCATTTCTAGAAGCGGCCGCTGGGCGTCGGCCGCTTAATTAACTTATAAGCTTGTATAATCATCAAGATTTAAGACCAAATCAGACCAGTTCGATCGAGCGAAATCACTCCTGTTCAAGCTTTAAATGTGAGTAAATCCATTAGTACCTTTAATGGAAATCTTTTTTTTTTTCAGTCCCTAAACAATGGAAAAAGTGGAAGGCGTATTTCTATATTATCAACAAATCATACTGTTATTTCTTGATGTGTTTATTCAAGTTGCTAAAGTTCCCAATTTGTTAGAATGTTATTTTTAAGCAAAGCATTATGTATACACCATGCATTGTTTTACATGTAATACCGTTTTGAATTTATCTCAAGAAATTTCAATAAATGTCACTGTTGCAATTTGTGCCTCCATAATATAATGAATTTGTGTTATTTACAATAATTATTAGCTTTCAACCACAGGAAGCAAAGTAAACAGAGTGAATGGGAGGGGGGGGGGGGGGGGGGGAATATTATTCCACTATTTCAGAATTATACTTCCGTCACACAATTCTCAATGAAAAGAATAATTTATCAAGCTCATCATATTCCCAAGACCAACACCTTTCATATTGATCAGCTAATGTAGAGAACCATCCTCTAGCTGTTTGAGATTAACCCGTCGAACGCACTCTCTTAATCTGTGATTACTACTAGTTTGTATTTGTATTATTTGTATTCCATAAATTTACTTCAAAGACTAATAGCAATTATTCTGGTCTAGAAATCGTAAAAGCAAGGCATAATAATTTAACACTGGCCGTCCTTTCACGGAAACGCTTAAAACTATTTCATATCTCTGCAACCCGGCTGGCCCGCCTTCTTCATTTGCCGACATGGTTTGAACTCGAGCGCTCTCGAGCGTTCTCGACCCAGTCTCGCTCCGCATCAAAACATCGCACAAAAGCGCAGTGCGCGTTTCACCGCCCATTCTTTCCTGCGCCCTGGTTTTACCAGGCGAAAGAAATCGCGCTTTTAATTTGTGGTTGGTGTGTTCTTTTCACGGCCATTTTTTTAAATACTTATTTCGGGTTGCGCGCCAAGAAAAGCTGGTAACTTGAAGACGTTTTGTGCAATGTGGCCGGCCTATACGGTTACATAGCTCATACATATTGTTGAACATGCGTTCCCCAAAACACATGTACCAATTGATGAAGTTAAATTTGCTCATCAATCTGCTAAGAAAATGATCACACAGCAGCAGAAAATTACTTTTATTGCCAGTCCTTTATGGATAAAATACGTAATAAATGAGTGTTTACTAACTGTAAACTGTAATTTGTCGAGGAGTTTATTTGATATTTCATTTTCCTCACTGAAAACGTGAAAGTGTTGTTGGAAAGCCTGGATCATTGTCTTTCCCCATGCAAATGTCTTAAAAAAAATGAAAGAGCCATAATATTGTCGCCTTTAAACAAAAAATATTCAAGGATTTCAATATACATTCTTATTATACGACGTGACGTTTTAGAGTGCGTATACGCACAAAGACGAGAGCAGATATGAGACCGTATTACACGGGTCTCAGTCCCCCTGACCGCGCGCTACGGAAAACACTGTTGAAAGCCTATATTTTAGGAAAGATATTATGTCGTATAATAAACAATTTATTCAGCGGAAAGTTGTGTAATACGGCTGAGCATTTTTACGAGTCAGTGTTTATTTTTTCTCGCCTAAAGGCTCGAAAAAATAAAAACTGACTCGTAAAAATACCCAGCCGTATTACACAACTTTCCGTTGAATAAACTCTATTTATTATACGACATAGCATTTTAGAGTGCGAATACGCACCAAAAGGAGTGCAAATATGAGACCGTATTACACTCGTCTTAGTCCCCCTGTCGGCGCGCTACGCAAAATTGAAAGCCTATATTTTAGGAAAGAATATATATATATACTGACAACGCCTATGCATATCAAAAGGAAAAATGCAAAGATATGAAAACTGACTGACAAAGAACAACAACTGACTAAGAACACATATTTTGAGAAACGAGCAGAGGGCTGTGGACGAGTCGTGAATAATATTATGACACAATAACAATCCCTCAAATGAAATGTTACCTAATAAAATTGGAGTTATCCTGCCGAATGCTATAGTGTTTAGATAAAAAAAAAAGGACAAAAAAGAATTAAGAGTTTACGATTCACTTTCGCGTGATTTTCCCCAATTATTTATAATCAATGGGGTAGTAGCGGCCGGCTGATTGTTGCGCGGCATAAATTGTCTGAACCACCTTGGATTTTTATCTTCATCTCCTTTCAGCATGATCATCCTCATCATCCATACCCTTGTTGTTAAATGTCGATTTCATAGCTTTAATACTCTTGTTCATTTTATGTCGATGCCCAATCAGCGTAATTCCCATTTCTTTCAAATCGTTGTCGTGCAGTTGAGTGACTTTGTTGAGGTCATCGATGTTTGCAGTCTGGTATGTTTCCGAATACTTTTCCATGTTGATGTATTTCAGCCAATCATCCACGGAATGGAATTCTGGGGAATCGACTTCTACAGATCTGAGACGAATAAAAAAACAATCGATCGATCAGTCAACTGACTTATTTTTAGTGGTCGGTACACTTAGCTTGTCTTAAATGTGTAATTAGGATAGTTTTCAGATACAGCACTGACATTTGATAAAAAATGTAAAACAAGAAAGAAAACAGTGCAAAAGATGATACTTTGTTTTAATTATTAAAAATGCTGTCATTGAATTTTTTCGGGGGGAGAATTTTTTTTCTGTGTTGTTTTATTAAAAGAAAAAAAGAAGTACGTTTATAAAATAGTTTTTTAGATTCAATTTCGGGAACCTAAAAGAGTTGAGTTTCTTTGGGGGAAGCCTACGAGAGCAGATGTAATTACGTCTGCTCTCGCAGGCTACTTTGGGGGAGGATATTTTTATTATACGGGTATTTTGTTGTTCAATCAAACCTCTTAACAAACCTTTTTTCCATTTATTTAATTTTAATTTCCCCATTTTAAGCCTTTTTTTCCTTTGCTTCCTCCGTTTTGGATAAAGCACATTTTCTTCAAAATTAAAATAAAAAAAGGTTAGAAACTCACGCAGCTGTAGGTTGCGATACAACATCACCCAGGACTTCTGGGGATCGAATTAATTCATCAAAGCGACTGACAATTTCAGAAAACGTGGGTCTTTTGCTCTTGTCTTTATCCCAGCACTCCATCATTAAGCAAAAAATAACATTTGGACAGCCCTTGAGTAAACAAACAAACAAACAAACAAACAAATAAATAAATAGGTAAATAAACAGATAAATAAATAAAGAAGTAAACAAATAGATCGGAATTTGAAGCAGATATAAATTATATTTATATACTATCAACAATTACTAGTAAAAATGTATGAAAGCTAAGCAAACAAGCTGCGTCTAATAATACTTAAAAACAATACAACACTCGATAAAACATTATAAACTCTAACAGCGATACAATTCATTTTTCCAATTGTTCTCCAAACGCGCTCTCCAATACAATAATGCCGCTAGTGTAAGATATAAATAGGTACAGTTACGTCATTTCCACATGCCCCAGACCTAGAAACCCACCAAACGGTCAGTGCTACTATTGTAAAGTAAGAAACAAGGTAAAAGTGAAGTATACAACAGGCCACAAAGGAGGCTCTGAACGCCGGAGGTTATCCCTGTTTCAGCAACATGAAGCCATCAGGATTATTGCTACTCTCCCTGGGATGCTAGTCTATCCTCAACATTTTTGTAAGATGTCTGTAACAATTTGCTATTACTCGTTTATGTTGCTGGGTGGAAATAGACACTGTGAGAGTTAAGAGTCTTGCCCAAGAACACACCTAAGAGTAACCGTTCCAACCCAGAACACACCGGAGTCCAACGTGTTTACTATTAGGCCACCGCGCCTCCCCCCCCCCCCCCCCCCCCCAAAAAAAACAAGAGTGATTTGGACATCACGTGCACAACACGTACCTGAGGAGGTGGTAATCGGTATCCAGTCTCTACTCGCTTAATAACCTTGGTAAAAATCATAACAATTAATGAATATAAAGACTACAATTCCTCCAATACTGTGCAAATGAACCAAAATAACCATGCATTTACTGTTAATTACTGTCATATTTGAAATATCTGGCATTGGATTTAATAAGCGTACTGTGTCATCTTTTCCACCACAAGGAAGAGCAAGCTACAGTACTTCTAGTTTTTCAATCAGTTATTTCTGCAATGAAAATGTCGCGCGTGCTTCCGTAGCCTGATGCAACTGAACAAGATACAATGTTTGGGAGAATTTGAAAATTTACTTAAAGTCGAGATGCTACCGTATTAAGTACTTTCAAAATCTGTGAATTCTGAATTATTTCAAGTGAGTTGGTGATCGATAGTGTAAGTGACCATGTGTGGTGAGTGAGATAAATAAGTGGATTCACCCCACGATAGTCATTGATATATTCGTGTTCCACTGCGAAGTTCGCAGTGACATGCCTTACATCACTTACATCCAAGTTGTCCCAATCCCAGTACGGTCTTTCACTGAATGACATGATCTCCCAGACGAGAATACCATAACTCCACACGTCACTAGCGGTACTGAATGTCCTGTGTTGAATCGCTTCGGGGCGGTCCAACGGATAGGAATTTTACCTCCCTTTAGAGACAAAATGTTCACTTTGTATTAATACGAAATAAATAGCATGATTATTGTTTTCGAGATCACTTGATAAATCCTTATGATAAATGAACAATGTAATTAATAGAGCGATTTTCAATTGAGTATCGAAAGTAATCCGAAATTGGTTTTGCTTTACTACGTTGTGTGATTGGTTTAAAAAACTCGCGACTCGTGTGGTTTTACGACTAAAATGAAAACCGCTCTATTTTGAATCTAGAAGATTCGGTGTAGATCCATCAATGAGTTTTTCACGAACTGAACTAGTAAGAGAGACCTCATTTTAAAGAAGCTAAGTCATTTTATCGATGTGCAAGGTTACCTGTACAAAACCCAAAGGAAACCTACTAAAAAAATACCAGTTTACTGAAGTAAAAACAAATGGTGATCATAAACCAAAATAGAACATAAACACATTCGTTAAACGAACTAGCGAAAGATAATGGAAGATGAATAACGTGAACACATATTGCGCGATGTTCTTAAAGGTATTTGGAGATGGGTGCTTAGTACGGTTTTAAAAAAAAACTAACGTATATTACGAGTTTAATTTAATACGGCATTTCGAGGGGTTATGTTGTTTTTTATTTGATGAGACTAAAAAAAGCGTTAGAATCTACCTGTGTATGGTACTCGGCTGTATCCTGATCATCATCGGCCAGCTCTCTTGAAAGACCAAAGTCAGACACCTTGCATAACATGTTTTCACCAACAAGCACGTTACGAGCAGCAAGATCCTTAAAGACAATAAACACGAGGGATAGTGTTTCATCCGATTTCCAAACACCAAGAAGAATGTTGAAAATACGATAAAAACATGAACAAAGTACGAAAAGTACAAAGTACAAATATCAAACACGAGCGACATTGTTTCATCTGATTTCCAAACACCGATCAAGATAGTTGAAAATCCGACGCGTAGCGGAGTATTTTTCAATAAATTAGATGTGTTTGGAAATCGGATGAAACACTGTCTCGTGTATTTGAAATATCATCTCAATCGAAACAAAAAAACCTAAGGACTAAACGGAGAAATAAAATCCTAAAAATCTATGGTCTACCCAATATCCAAACCTCCGTCACGGTTATGATTTTCTTTGTTATAACTTGATGGATTATAAATGAGTTTGAGAAGTATACATACCCGATGAATAAAGTTCATATCTGAAAGGTACACCATTCCACATGCCACGCCCCGGGCCATTCCTATCAACTGAAGGTTTGTCAACTGACCGTCACGTGCCTATGAAGAAGAAAATCGGCTTCTAAGATGGAGTGTAAGCTTATCTACTGTACTTAGAAAACAACCCATCCCACTGAAAGAGAGGAGTGTATGACACAGAAAATAAAGCAGATACAAAGTGGAAGAAACTTAAAGGAGAAGTTCACTCCAGAAAGCGCATTTTTGCCTTACTACCATTAGGCTCGATTTCCGCCGCTCTCTCGAGTCCGGTCTTCGTTCCTCCTCGGGGGATGAGCGTGGGCTCATTTTCCCGAACAGCGGCTGGTAATCGAGCTAAGAGCTACACAGATACACCTATTTCAATTAACGTTGTCGGATAGAAGCGCGGAAAAGCCTACAAGACAAGACCGAATGGTAATCTGGGTATTCATTTGAATTTGCATATCGCCGGTGGAAAAGAAATCTGCAAGTTGTTATTTCGCACGTGATGTATTTGGTTTGCACCGAATTAGATAACTTGTTTTCCATGTTTTTTCACTAGCTGATTCTGCAAAAATTTAGTTTGGCTAAAAGTCGCTTACTTCTACAGGTTTAAAACAAAAACAACCGCTAGAAATAATGTTTTACATGTTACTTCTCATTAGTATTCGGTGAGTGCAGCAGTTTTCTACTTTTACCCATGCTACCTTTCGGTCTTGTCTTGCGGGCTTTTCAGAACACATTTCTATCCGACAACGTTAATTGAAATAGGTGTATATGTGCAATTGAAAAGTCACTAAGTTTGCTCATTATTGCTTGAGTGAGTTACACAAGTTTAATATCATCGCGGACTGAAAAATGTCAAAACAAAATAAAAAAAAGAAACATCTCGAAAGCTATAAGGAACCTTTAAAAAGTGATCCAGCGATCCACTTTCAAGATATTCTGTCAGGATCATCATCGGCCTGCCTGCAAACATAAATAAAAAAATAAAAAAAATAGTAATAATGTAGTTGAGTTTTAACACAATATACTTAATAGTCACGACGGATAACGAAGACAAAAAATTCATTCAAGTTGTTGGGCATGTGGTGAGAAACAGGTCAGTGTTACTAGGAAAACATATGTCACCGTTATAAACTGAAATGCAACTAAATATAAATGGGGAAAAATTACACAAATTGCAACAAAAATTAAAGGGACTTATTACAGAGATTAAAATAGCGTTTTTTTCTGTAATATCTCATGACTTTATTATTTCCTGTGCAGTATGTTTACGGCAGAGGAAAGAGACGACCATTTTGCTCTACCTGCTTAAGAAAAGCTCTGTTTCAAGTTTCGTCCAAGGGAGTTTACTTTTGAAAATGTCACTACAAAGAGAGGCGCCCTCCATTTACGTTGTTGAATTATACGAACATTATTAATCAGGGGCACCCAACGACGGTTTTCTCCCAAATGCTTTAAAACACTATTTTAGGCTGTCTGGTGTGCTTTTAAAGATCTATAAATGAATTCTAAGCTGCGCTATAACATTTATATCTGTTCGGTCATTCTAGGGGAACTTTAGACTTCACGAATTTATTAGGGCTTTTTAAGTCATTTCCCGAAAACCTCAGCTCTTCCTTGCTGATTTTTCCTTTCCGAAAATCCTAGCTGACCTTTTTTGTACCCAAAACAAATTTTTATCTCTCCGAAAATAATAGGAATTAATTTTCCCATATTAAGAAAGTTCGAGATGATATTTCCCTAAAGAAAACTCCAAACTTTAATCCGAATATCTGAGGTGATTATAGGCCTTCCGAACAGATATTTCACCGAAACAATCCGTTGGGTGCCCCTGATTAATATTCGCCACTTACTTTGTGTCACAACTCCTATGAGTCTGATAACATTTGGATGGTTAAACTGACTCACGATGGACGCCTCGGATAAGAAATCTTTCTGGTTTTTCTCGCTCGAACCAGGCTGGAATGAATATAAAAAATATATATGAACAGCCCTGTATATTACTCAACTTAAACTTTATTTTCAAAGCATTTATTAATACGGGCCTGTATAAATAGTATTCAGAACGTCAGATAACTTTCCAAAGTTGAATATTGAGATTTTTTCTTCCAAAATCGTAACAGTTGTTTGGCATCTTTATATTTTTTTCGAATTTTCCAAATCAATTTTGGAGATTTTTGAAAAGTCTTGAAATCCAAGATGGGGGATCCAAGATAAATGTTTTTTTTTTTGCAACATATGACGTCATCGTGGCGTGTGACGTTGTACACTGTAATTGACGCGAGACTTTTACCGAAATAAACATTGTTGGATTCATTACACGCCATATGAGTATCATTACTGTGGCATGAATACTTTTGGAGATACAGGAGGGGGCCGGGGGGTGGGGGCGCACTATCTGTCTCTCTCAGGCCTACGAACGACAAAAAAAAACAGGCAGAATAGGGTTAAGTACTGAAGCAGTTTGGTGCAACAGCATTCAGTGAATATAATCTAAAGGTATTTAGTTTTACTGAAAGAGATAGACTGACCCTTAAAACTTTGACAGCGACAACCTGTTTGCCTTCTCGAGTTTTTAATATTCCTTTGTAGACGTCAGCAAACTCTCCTGAGATGCAAAACAAATGAACAAACAAATGAAACACAGGTTAGCAAAATCCAATTTTGGTATTCTTTGCACACAATAATTAATATTTACCTTGTCCAATGAGTCCCTCCAGTTTAGTGTCACTTCGGTTGAGTTCCATCGTAAACGTTGACAGACATTCCATTAGATCGAGGTAGTTTGCAGGGTCGATATAGCGACGCTGATCCATAAGATTCGTGGGTTGCAGTTCACTTCCTTTTATAGAGATATTAAGGAAATATGAACTCACATTTAATAACACAAGCATTTTCATTGTCAAAATGTGTCAAAACAATGTTACTTCTAAAAAATGTATCGATAGTAGGAAGAAATGTTACTTGCACCAAAAGAAAACGGCCGATAAAACTCTATACTACATCTTCGTAATTACAATATTTCTTCCGAGCTTTGGGACGTTTATTGTTGTTTGTCGTTTCTCACCGAGTTGTAGTCTATACGAAGTATGGTGCACAGTATGTTTGTTTATATAATTTACTGTGTAAAACTCGCGCTGTGATTGGTTTAGAACCGTCCTCTATTAGAGTACAGATGGACGAATGACGTCACGTGTGGCGGGAAAACACGCGCGCCCTGCCACAACACGAATTATTCGCCCGTCTCAAAACAGAGAAAACTTTTCATCAAACTGGAAATATTCCGTAGGAAATTCAATGTAGATCAATTAATACGAATTTTAAATCAGCTGTTTAAGCTTGGCTAGAACTTGGAGGAAAATATGATGGACTTTAGATCATTGTGAACAGAATCCGAGAAATTTAGCGGGATTATCGCTCGCCGTGAAGCGACTTGCAACGGGATTTGGACTGGAATAATTCAGATTGTTTTTCCTCATATCAGGTTAGTCTCTAAATATTTGTTTTTCGAAACATTTGCTGAGTTGAGCTGTAGTTTATTTTAAGCCGTTTAGTTTTCACAAAGTTTTATTTGAGTGCATGAAAACACTGTGGCCTAAACTCGATGTTTGTTGACATAATTTTTATCGGCTTATTTAGCGTACATTCAAGTGAAAATCCGAAGCGAATATCTCCAAAATTATATAAAACGAATAGATTCTATTTGGCCGTGGGTCTGTACTCTAATAGAGTACAGAAGACGTCAAAACGTGACAAGAACAACAGTGACCCACTCGACTGCGTCTCGTGGGCCACTTTAGTTGTTCTTGTCACGTTTTGACGTCATCTGTACTCTATTAGAGTACAGACGCACGGCCAAATATAATCTATTTGTTAAATAGATTTGATGAATGGGAGAGAGACACGAATATTTCATGTAAATATATGAACAAAATGTTCAAATGAAACTGCTGTGCTGCGTCAACACTTAGTTCACTATCAACTTGAAGTCAATAAAGGTAAATAAACCGCCTTAGCGAATTTGGAAAAGCTGAAAAAATTTTGAAAAGCTTTTCAACATTTTGGAAAAAAAATTTGGAAAAGCTTTTCCAAATTCGCTGGGGCGGTTCATTTACCTTTATTGACTTCAAGTTGATAATCAACGAAGTCATTTAAATATGGCAGCATTTGTTCCTACCTCGCTGAATGCTTCGCATATAGCTTTCTCTATACTCATTCGACCTTTCCTATAGTTATAAACAAGGCAAGTATATTAGTTTAGTGGATTTAACTGGGTTGGAAAAGGTTTGAAATGGAGGCAACTGAACATATAGGTAAAGTAGGTAGGTAGATAGGTAGTTAAAAAGGTCAGTAGAAAAGGTAGGTATCTGTTTACGTTTTCTTCCTACCTAGGTAGGTAGCTAAATTGGAAGTTGTTGGCTGATACGTGATTTGCAAATCCATAAATTTATTATTCGACAGACTCACCTTCTACGATAAACGAAAATAACAGCAATTGGTATTAAGACTAACAGCAGGCCTGATCCAACTCCCGCAGAGATAGCAATTATCTTCATCAATTTCGAGTTATCTGTTGTATTGCCCAAATATAACCGATTAATATATAATACCATCTTACTTCATACACTCACTTTGACTGCTTTTTAAGGAGGAGGGTGGGTTTATATTTTAAATTTCAAGATTATATGGGGCGCTTATTCAAATAGGGGCGCTTAATTGAGGGTGTGCGCTTGATCGAGGAAATACAGTAAATCAATCGATCAATAAATCAATCAATCAATCGATCATTCAGGTCGTCATGCAGTCAGACAGTCAGTCAGCTCATAAATATATCAATTAATCTATCAATGAATACATCAATACACCAATTAATAATTCTTATAACTCAATCAATCAATCAATTAATCAATCAATCAATCAATCAATCATCAATCATCTCAATCAATCAATCAATCAATCAATCAATCAATTAATCAATCAATCAATCAATTAATCAATCAATCAATCATCAATCATCTCAATCAATCAATCATCAATCAATCATCTCAATCAATCAATCAATCAATCAATCAATCATCTCAATCAATCAATCAATCAATCATCAATAAATCAATCAATTAATCAATCAATCAATCAATCAATCAATCAAATCAATCAATCATATCAATCAATCAATCAATCATATCAATCAATCAATCAATCAATCAATCATATCAATCAATCAATCAATCAATCAATCAATCATATCAATCAATCAATCAATCAATCAATCATATCAATCAATCAATCAATCATATCAATCAATCAATCAATCAATCAATCAATCATATCAATCAATCAATCAATCAATCAATCATATCAATCAATCAATCATATCAATCAATCAATCAATCAATCATATCAATCAATCAATCAATCAATCAATCAATCATATCAATCAATCAATCAATCAATCAATCATATCAATCAATCATATCAATCAATCAATCAATCAATCTGTATATGTATTAATCATTCATCATCAGCCAAAGTAAGTCAGTCATTCAAATGTTTTATATTCAACAAGTTTTGGATATTTTACATGTAAAAAAGAAGGAACAAGCATCTGGTAATAATTACATCGGTGAACGTTAGTATATAACGTTAGTAAAAATACTAAATATATAAATCTTAAAATAATGATTAGCATACAAACCCTTTCTAAGTGTAAATGTCTTTACACCAGTAGGTCCTTTTCCGACGTCGTTCACAGCAAACACCTCAAAATGAAGAAGGCCAGAATTACAATTAGGAAGAGCTTTAATTAATTCTATTATACGGAAAGAAGACGTACTCTGGTCAGGTACGAATCTAATGTAATTTATCGTTATTTTAATGTATAAAATTACATTTTTAAGACATTCGCTAAAAATCAACTTAGTTTGTTTAAATGATGAAATATAATAAAATTTATTTTCATGCAGCTAGAGTCACGTGAATATGACGTCTACAGTTTAGAAAACGTGTTTGTAGTATTGCTTTACCAGATATTAAAATGTCGTGAAAGTGAGATGAAACAACATGCATTGAACAGCGACTAAAAGACATATAGATTTGTTTTGTTTACAATTTACTACATAATATTAAACCACAAGTTTAAAAATGCAATCTACCTGGAATTCATAAGTTTTTCCTGCCATTAGATCCTCAAAGCGTTGTTCCATTTTCTGTGTAGTAAGTGCGCTGCTATCTGAAGAATCATCATCTCTTATGTATGTCACGTGATAATCCTTGATGATTCCATTCTTTTGTTCCAATGTCCACGACACAATAACAACTGACTTCGGTTGTTCAACAGAGACTTCTGGTGTACCAGGAACTATTGTGTGAAATAAACCAATTGCACCTTCAGTTATAAGACCTTTGGGTCAGTCATCAGATGACCAGAAATTGACCGTAACGTACATTTGGAAGGAATTTTAAAAAATTTAGGTGCATACAAGAATGCCGCATAGTAAACTTCTCTGAACTTAACTAATATGAAGCAATAAACTAGTTCTGTAGTAGTCAAATTAACGTCACAAATTTCTGAGTGAGTACTAAGTACAGTATATTTCATTTATTCCACGTACTGCATAACTTACCTGATCCATTAGTCCTTACGGTAATGGTGGCGAAGTTTCCTTCAACTCCATATCTCCTTTTGGCCACCTCACTCACTCTGTTCATGGCGTAGATTTTTAAAGTGTAATTGACAAAAGTAGAAAGATTTGTTATCATCACGTCAGTCACGTTCAAACCTTCCTTATACGGTATGTAAGTGACATCACTCCCACAAGCTTCATCGACGCACGTACTGTCACCATCATCGTCACATGGCCTACGACATTCTACGTCATAGAACACGTGAGTCCGATCACCGGTTATGGCAGAGGGCAGCCATCTTATCACAACTGTGCTTTGGTTACCAAATGTGATTTTGGCATTCCTCGGGCTGATGGCAAAACTGAAAACAATAAATACAAATATTCATTAGCAAGTGATTATGGAAACGTAAACCGCAAGAAAAAGGCTCTACGCTTTGCTTGTGTGCATTTTTGGCAAGATTAAATTCCAGCGTTGAAAATTACCAATGGACTCGTTGTAACAGAACGAGTTCCTACTAAATTGAAAGAAGCAAGGGCTGACAATAAAACATATTAAAGAAACAATTCTACAATTGAATAGGAAACTAAAGCGGAGATAAGCACAGAATTCACAAATTTACCATTCCTTACCCGTGCAATTAAGTCCACTCTGGTCGTTGTATTTTCCGTCTGGACAAGCTAAAATAAGAAATAACCAATTGAGATAAGGGAGGATAAGGGAGGAACGTACGCGATTCTCAGTGGCACTATATAATTTAGAAATCGTGGTGTGGACACGGGGAACGCCAAACGTAAAATTTGGAATGCAAAATTATTAATAGGAGTGTTTTAATAGTCGTAAAAAAAAAAAATAATAATAATAAGCTGCCTGCGATGACTAAGCGAAATCAAGCGCATTATATTTTGTGTCAAAATAGCAAATACCTTGCATTTTCCGCCAGCATTCTGCATGTTTTCCTTACAGATACATCTTCCTTTAAGTCCACTGGTGTTCCACTCGCCATTACTTTCACAATGAACAGACAAACTTCCCTGCTGTTGAACCGCATCTTTCTCACAATTTCCTTCAACTTGATTGGATTCTGAATCATTTGCTGGAGCTACAGTCCTCGGTAATGACACTAAACTGTCACTGAGTGTTTCTTCAGCACAAAAGTTATAAGTGACTTTCACAGAGTACAGAAATTGCAAGATCCATAATTGTGGAATGCTAATAGAACATACTTTCCCTTAACAAGGAACGTTTATTGCTTGGACACTTCTTTCATTGATAGGCTGTCCAATTTCTGCCACTCTTTCATAAGCCCAGGTATTTTTTAAAGGATTAGGATATTGAGACGGTTCTTCAATTAATTGGTTAGACTGGTTTACATACAAGTCGAAAACATTTACGCAGTAAGGTCTGTTGTAACAGTCTGCGATGCGATAATCGACAGTGATATCGATCCTTCTGGCTTCATTTACTGTGATTAGATCACTTCTTAGCCAATTGTTTGGTTGCGGATCCAACAATGATAAATCATCACAAGCACTATGATAGAGGAGGTGTCACAGTTTTATAGGCCCACTGCAAAAATAAATAGGTAAATAAAATTAACAAGTAAATATGTAAGTAAGTAGTAGTAGCAGCAGCAGTAGTAGTAGTAGTAGTAGTAGTATTAGTATTAGTAGTAGTAGTAGTAGTAGTAACAGTGGTTAGTACAACTTTATTTAATAAACGCCTGTTCTACTGGTGTTCGCCCCCTCTCTCTAATCGCCTTGCCTTTTTTCTATCGCCGCTCTTCGCGCTCGCGCGCCGCTCCCCACGCTCCGAATGCCAAACTAAATAAACACGGCATGGTGTTTCCATTTAGGTACTTTATACGTAAGTGAGCAAGCAAGCAAGCAAGCAAGCAAGCAAAACGCAAGTAACCTAGCAAAGACAGGCAGGCAGGCAGGCAGGGCAGGCAGACAGGTAGGCATGTAAGTGAGTAAGTAAGTACTGAAATATAAACACACGTACATCTTTTACTGACTGAGACTAGGGATTAATATTAATTAGTATATATTCATCTGGAAGTGCACTAATCAGGCACCCGCATTTGTACCACGTACCATATTTAGAAACCTTGGTATATGTGCTTTCAACGTAACTGTCTTTGAACTTTATTTTTAAAATCTTCGTTAAAATTTCAAATGAAATTTATCTAGTATTTTGAAACCACCATAGAATACTTCGGCTCGTATATGAAACATTACTTTAGCCCATCGGTTTGAAATTCAGTTAAAGTGAATTGTTCTTCTCTGTTGATTGTAATGATAATAAGAGTGAATACAATAAAATTATCGTTTTTCATGAACAGAAAAAAATATCAGCTTGGTTGCGTTTTTCTCAAACGTTGTTATGACCTGAGTTTACTGATTTTCAAAACCTTGCATATGGAGAATGATGCACTGGACAATGAAGCACGAGCAGAGACCGATGCAAACCAGGAGACATAATCGAGGACTAACGGAGGAGTCGAGGAGATAAACGCTATCTCCTCATCGCCAAGAAAAACAATGTTGGCCGAGTTGATGGCCGCCATATTGCCGCAATTTTTTTTTAAATAACAGAGCTTTATTTACAAATACATTTGGTACATTTGGTACATTTGACTAAAAAACAAATAAATGCACAATACAAATATAAATACTTATGATAGCAATACACAGGGTGTAACTAAACTGATCATATTACTTTATATGATGGTAATGCTATATAATACGCAAAAATAAATAAGTACATAGAAAAACACACACACCATATTAATAGAAAAATAAAATAATAAAAATAAAAATAATAAAAAATAAATAAATAAAATAAACATTTGTTTACCCTAACTTACATTATTGCATAGCCAAACGTTTTGTTGATAACAGAGAGATTGAGCACCACGTTCTACGGCAAACGTTAGCTTGCAGTTACTTACCTTTACTTTTTTCTCAAATGTTTAAAGTAACTCCACCAGAAGAAAAAAAAAACGAAAATAACTCACGCGCTCACGACAAACGCGAAAATACTCACTTTCAAAAGTGGGATTTTTGCCGTTCGCGGGTAAAACAAACGCGATGCTTTTGAAATCCCTTTAATATCGCCTCGCGCGTCACACGCGCAGTCAGACGCGGGTGTGTTTCTAAGAATAGCACAAACAGACACGGGGACAGCCTAATAATATAAGAATGATCCATGGGCTTACTGCTCCGTCCCCAATTACATGTATGGCTCCTGGTACAAGCATAATAGATGAAATTCCCTGCGCCATAGAAACTACAGTCAAATTTAACGTTATTAAACTTTCTTCAATTTCCAACAATCAATTATCGTAAAAGACCACATTTACAAAATACCGAATTTCTCTCAGTCAAATTACTACGCACTCCGTTAGACGAACAAGACCAGTTAGTAGAGAACGGACCGTCAAAAGGACGAACAGGCCAGATCAGTGAATCTGATTAAAAAAAAACGTACAGTGGAGAGACACAAATAAATGATATTTAAACAATAAAATCAAACTTACCCCAAGGTCAGTATAATTTACTGCTTTAAAAGTAGACCAAAACCAACTACATGATTTAGGATCACACTCTGGTTTGCTTTTTAGTACCACTTGGCTTGATGAGGTCGCAGTAATAAACGTCAAGATAGCAAAAATAGCGAAAAAATGCTCCATGCACTCAGTCATAAGGTATAACTGGATATGAAGCAGGTGAGCGCTAAAAGGTTAGGTACGTGGTTTTGAAGGACTACCACTGATCCACAATTTTAAGCGATGCCGTCCTGTACTGTCGCTCTTCAAAGAATTAAACCGACCAGACTGCAGCATTAATTTTTCCACATATGATAGTTAAGGCTCATGGTAAGCTTCCGAAACATTGTTATGACGAGAACCATGTTGAAGAATCATCATATTGAAGAGCCTACTACTGTTCACAATTGCAATCATCTAAAATCCTAAAGAAGAAAAACAAAACATAATCAAAGGTGGCCCTGGGGCCATTTCGGGATTATTTTATTTTATTTTATTTTTAATTTTATTTAATTTTTAATTAATTTAATTTAATTTATTATTTTATTAATTTTTTATTTAATTTTTTATTTAATTTTAATTTAATTTTTTACTTATTTTATTTTATTTTATCTTTTTATTTTCTATATTATTTTTTATTTAATTTTTTTAAATTTATTTGTATTTTGTACTTTATTTTGTATTTTATTTTTATTTTATGTTGTATAATATTTTTATCTTACTATTTTAATACGTAGTTTGGAGTCCGTAATAGCGAGAGTCCGCATTAGCGCGAGTCATTTTCAAACCTCTATAGCTTTTGCCGGGTAGAGGGCTGGATTTTAATAGCGGGTGTCCGTAATAACGGGGTGTCCGCAAGGCGAGAGTTGACTGTATTGCGTTACATATGTAACGTTAAGAGATCGAATAACGTGCTAAGGTCACTCAGATTTCATACACCAGTTTGCAAACAATACATGATGTTGCCAGCAGACATTCCTCTTTGCTTTCCAAATATTTATTATTATTTTATTACGATTCCTGTAATAAACTCAATACGCTGATAAACTTCAGGAAATATTTCAGCTCGTAAAGCCTAGGGAAATTTCCTCTGTATCGAACAGCATTTTGAAGCTTGATTGTTGAGACAGCCGCGAGTAGACAAAACACTCGTGTGGATCTCATTCAAGTTACTCGCTTTTTCAATAATTTTGTTTTTGGAAATTTCAACAATAATTTGTAGATATTGTCCTTTTCCCTAAAATGTCCTGATTTGGGGCAAATCACGTCAGTGACTTGTAGGAAATCAGGTGAATTTGGACGCTACACGCATTCGTCCTTGCACGAGTAACTTCATTCTCGACCCCACCCCGACCTTCGCTGAGTAACTTAAGCTTGGTACGTGTCGCCACAAGGGGACCAACCGCCGACTCAAGTGAAAAAACATATATTAATCTTGCGCCCATTGCCAGTACTGCTTGGAAGCGTTCGTGTTTAATAGAAGCAATATCTCGTATTCAATTTTTCATAACGTTTTCATATTTTTCATAATCCGCATTTGTCCCACAATCTCAATTAAGGGCCTGTTTATAACTGCGAGAAACAGCTGTCCCTAGTAGGAGGGTCAACCTCCACACGCGAGCAACCCCGGGCGAGAGAACGTTTCCATACATTTCTTTAATCAATAGCAGCGTTTTACAGTGAGAAATCGCAAAGGTTGGCTCGGGGGGGGGGGGGGGGGGGCGCTACGCAGGGTGGGGTGGGGGGAGGGGGCGGCAAGGGATGCAACCCTGGGTAGGAGTGAGTCACTCGCGTTGAAGGCAGGGTGACCTGCTCGGGGGGCTGGGGCCACCGACTTCTTATTCCAATATAAACAACCTTTGGCTATTAGTTTTTTCACCTACCAGGAGACAAGTCGAGGACATATATCAAGCATGCGCACGAAGCGCGGAGAGGGCCACGTTTTTGGGCTGCGGTAAAACAGGGAACCAAACATTTCATATAAACGCTCGGTAAAAGATGGCTTCGGGGAGGAGGGTACACCCTCCTACCAGGGACAACGTTTCTTCATGTAGAAAAATAGGCCCTTAGCACATGAGTGACCGAATGCTCAACCACCAACAATCCTCGAGGATTACGTCATAAAGTACTACTGCACGAGACATCACTTCACCAAGGCGTGCAACTCCCTTAGTGTTTTAAAATCTGAAAAACAGATACCAAACCCTTGCAGAGTCTTTGTAAGACTCAACTGTGTTCAGAATTTCGTTCCAAAACTTGGGTAAAATTATTTCTATAGCCAATTTATATTACTATTACGGTAAATATAAACTGAAATGTCGTATTTTTGCACTCCTCTGTCTTGTAACCCAGTTTGTAAGTTTTGGATCTTGGGTGTCTATTTATATGAAGGGATCCGAAGGCGCTAGAACGTTTGGCTTAAAGATGTACTCTGCGTTAATATTAAGCAATAACATTGGCAGAGATTCCCTTTGTTGTACGGGTTTTCACAGATACGACGTAATCGCGTGGTCACCGGCTAGGAGTGCACTCTGAATAAAACGGCAACAAAATTGCTTAAAGGATAAATTAATGAATGGCTATGAAAAAGACTCGGAATGACTATAGGTCCAAGAAAAAAGCCACGGCTACCGAACTGATTCAATGTCAAAGAAATATGCTTCAAAATGTAAACCGGTCTTGCCTTAATTGCGTGGCTATTGAAGTTTCCTCGCCTGAGCCGCCTCACTTGCCTTACCACACCGTCACTGCGACTCTGATCAAGGAATATTATGCCAATAGTACCTATAGTTGACCAATAAGAACTCCTGTTTGGAATCAGGACGAAATTTCTCCAGTCGAAGGTAAGTCCTCTCTCGTGAAACGCGGAAACAATGCTAGTAGGTGAGTTTGAACCTGGGATAATCACGAGTGATGTCACCCGGATATGACAGACCGAGAAAACGAACATACCGTACTCAAACAACTGGCCATGTACCGTGTAATACATTACTTTGTAGTACTTTATGTGAACACTTTTTGCAATTAGTGGATTGTATGTACTGTAATGATTGCAAATTGATTCGGACTTATTTAAAGATGGATGACTTCCCCCATCCCGTCAACCTTTTGCTGTACTTTATCAACATTGCAGAGGAACAAGGAAATGAACCGAAACAGGGTTGAAGCTGATTGTCCTGAAAATCTTCTCGGATTATTGACCTCATTATTAACACGTGAGCCAGCACAAGTGTAACTGATTATGTTCCAATTCATTCCTTTCCAGGCATAAATGACTGATCATTTTGTAAAATCGGCTAACACCCTTAAATAACTGTCTTGTAAATTAGACAAGCAGTGATCAACGAAGTGTCCAGCTATAACTTCCGCATGGCGGCTAACCGTTTTGTGTAACAGACAGTTATTTTCGCCATTATTGCTTGCATTTAATTTAGTCCGGCAACTAATAACCATAAAGATGGCACCAAAATATGTAAGTTTGGATTTCAAATGACACGATTTCAACTGTGTGTTACTGAATTAAAGTCCTGACGATGATTTAAATGCAATAATTTGCAACGCAAACAGCGATTTGCAACGCACGGTTAAACAATTGTATAGTTACAAAATGTTACTTGCGTACCTCAACATGTATGTATCCTGTTGCTTACCGATTTTTGATCGACTGTCAGTCTAAAACCGTCGAAGGATCCTTTGGAAAAGGGACTACGGAAAAAGCCAGAAAAGCGCATCAGACGAATGCTTATACGGTTGACTACCTGATCGAGTGATTATAGAGATCAATGAATATGCAGACATGAAATCAGGGTTATGGAATGAGTTGTCACAAACTTATGTCACTGACAAAATCATTCTACCTGCCTGCGTTAACAATGCCTACCCCCGAAACCTTTACATTTTCTGATAGAGAAGAAATTTTAGATTTAAAAATGTTCTTCATAAACCATATATAGGAGAAATAATCGATTGCGCGGAATTGTTAATTTGTGTGACGCCGAGACGGGGTCGTCAAATATGCATGGAATTTGTATTGGTTTGCATTGCTTCAGTTCCTGACTGTAAACAAAGCTTCACATTTGTATAAAAGATTTGCATAGACTCTAATGATACTTATTACGTCAGGCAACGAAGGAGAACGTACATGGGTTCAAGCGAAATAAATCGCGTTTTAATTTTTGGTTGGCATATTATATGATCCGCGCGCGAAAGAAAACTGGTAACTAGTATAGACGGATCGACCGTTTTGTGCAATGTGGTCGGCCGATATAAGCTGTTATGGTTATCTTCCAGAGGTCATGTTAGCTTTGAACATGCGCCTCTCACACACAAATAGATGAAACTTTTGCTGATCAAACAACTAAGAAAATGACAATCCAGCAATACAAGTGGAAGGAAATGCATTTGATTTCTAGTCCTTTCTGGTGTATCTTCCACGTTCAAATTTGCTAGACCTGTAAAATCTAGGATTGGAAGTGTGATACAAAACGGGAAGTGATGTTCAACAAAGTTTAGAACTGATGACGTAACGCTCAACGTATGCCAACCGTTCTGAAAAGTTGAAATGTGGAAACACCTACTACTTTAAGGAATGCATGGACCTTGAAGGTCAGCGTGAGAACCTTTTTAAACGGATTACAACCTGATTGTATATAGTTTGTAACTCTATATTTATTTATTTATTTATTTTATTTAACATATGTAGGTAGGTGATCTGTGTCATTGTATGGGATCTGCAACCCTTTTACAGACCAACCTTATTTTGTGTTTTCAACAACAACAACAACAACAACAACAACAACAACAAAAACAACAATAACCTTTATTTGTACTCAAGCAAACAGTTTACAGTTTGAAAGAGAAAGGAAATTGAATACCCAGCCGTATTACACAACTTTCCGTTGAATAACCTCCAGGACTTCTGGGGATCGAATTAATTCATCAAAGCGACTGACGATTTCAGAAAACGTGGGTCTTTTGCTCTTGTCTTTATCCCAGCACTCCATCATTAAGCAAAAAATAACATTTGGACAGCCCTTGAGTAAAAAAACAAACGAACGAACACATAAATAAATAGGCTAATAAACAAATAATAATAAATAAATAAATAAATAAATAGGTAAATAAACAAATTAATAAAATAAAGAAGTAAATCATCGCTGCGGATGGCTCAATTCGAGACACTGGTATCTCAGCTTGGGGTGGGCAGTGTGGCAAAACAACAGGAGAACATTTGAATGGTGCGCAGGAAAGCAGGGCAGGACCAGCTCTTTCCGGGCGGAGTCTGAGGCTTATGAAGATGCTCTGGTTTGGATGCGAAAGAACACCACAGAGGAAGACAGAGTAGTCATACTAACTGACCCATTGAGCCTCGTCACCAGACTGAAGCGTGGTCTGGTGAGGAAGCGTTGGGTAGACATAATATGCAACATCATGTCCATCAAGGCTGATTACCAAACAACATACATCCCAGGCCATCCAGAAATCTGGTTCAACGAGACCGCAGACCAGCTGGCGAGAGCAGCAGAACCCATCAGGGTCCAATGCAATTACACCCCAGTGACGTCAGAAACAGAATGAGAGAGGTAGTTAGAGAAAATCCGCTAGCTCCCAGAACTACGTGGTGGTCCCTTAGCAGGATTGAGTCTGCAGCTTTGCTCCGACGAAGGGCTAACGCTCAAATCGTCAGCTTTTAAAATTCGCTACGGCGGTTAATTTACCTTTATCAACTTTAAGTTGACAATCAACTAACGTTGCTCGCGTATGGCCAAAAGTGTATAATACTTTTGTAGGATATTACGTAGTGCGCATTTCAATAACATGCAAATCTTCTCAAGCAGTACAATCATTCCCAGTCCCTACTAATCAGTATAATAAAAGCGGAGACATAAACATATCGGACGCATAGTTCATGAA
>MU826356.1:2438120-2465229 GCA_029204205.1 Desmophyllum pertusum
GCAAAAGTCGTCAACATTTTGGTATATACCCATAGAAAACATCGTGTTATCTAGAGACAAAAATGACCAGTTTTTAAAGGTTACATACTATTTCTGCAGTGACATTTTTGTAACTTTCGATTTTACTTACAGATTATTTTTGTAACGTGGTGAAATTTTACTGGTCATTTTCGCTATGTCGCTTAGGACCTTGATGTTGTAAAATAACGTTTTGTTGCATCGTAGTGAAATCCTGTAATTTTCGGTACGTGCCGTTTAACCCTTTACTTAATTACGACTAATTTTCAGTTTGTGTTTCCTTGGCTGAGCAGAAACTACGACGTGCTAATCAGAGCCCAAACAGTCGTTGCGGACTGTTTTGGCTTTTTATTTCGACACCACACAGGTTTAACGACAAAAGTCAATATGGCAATAATGTACACGTTCGTTTTTTTAGACCAAGGCTAACTTCATATTCCTGCAAGCGACGACTTTCTGGCATAATCTTCGACCAGATCAATTTTACACTTTATCCAAAATTGGGTCAACGTAACGATGGCAACGAAAGCATTTTGTATGGATAGTATTTGTCTACAATCGTCCTAACTTTTAAATTCGTGTAATGTCTGTAAAGTGTCGTGTAAAGTCTCCCACGGAGATTGCTGTTACCACGAACTTAACCAATGAATCTTAAGTGTCAACGAGACACATCTGCTAAGATGGAGTCTTACCTTCGTTCGCCCTGATCCCGGATTCAGTTGTTATTGCTACTACATTTTGTTTTGCTCTTTCTCGATGGCGCCTTCTATTTCTATTAAATAACGAAATGTGAAACATACAGCAATCGATTCATTTTACTTCAAAAATACTAAAATATCTTGCTTCATAAGGATATAAATCGTCTGTGAATGAAGATACATGTTATGTTAATGAACAAGATGAAGTCCATGCAAAAAAAATCAAACTTCTTCATTTGGACTATTACTATAGCTATGGTATACAATGTATGTACTAAAAGCTTTAGGATGCCGCAAGAGAATGAGCCCTATATGATCATCCATTAAGAAATCCCCCTACAATGACATCATCAACACTACTAGACTGACCTTATGTTGACGATGTAGCAGGCAAATGAAACGATGGCAAGAATCAATACTCCAAACAATCCAACCAATCCGTAAATTATTTTCTCATAAAATGCAGTTTTGGAGTTTGCTGAGTAAGTAGGACAAATATTTTATTAAACATTTTCGTGTTGTTGAAATTATAGTATTAAATAAGGTACTCAGCTGCCTAGAATAGCCATATAGGGCTAGAAAAATTAGCAGCTATCTATAGAATTAGGACAATTTTAATATCGGTGTTACATATATAGGTAGATAAATATATAAATAAAATAATATAAAGATGAAGGGAAAAATAAAACAGTAGAAAAGGGTAGGAAAAAAAGTTCATTAAAATGACATAAACAATAGTGCAATTTACTAATTAATATGCACGAATTGATGACTTTCCTTTTCATAGTTTTTCTGAAGGCTAGTCTGTGTAGTAATTTTGTATCTTCATTATTTAATTGAATTCCTTATCTTTACACCTTAAAATTTGATACTGAATTTTCCATAGTTTATCCTTATCAGAGGAAGAGAATACGAGGATCTGGAAGCAAGTCTTGTGTTATATTTGTGTTGTTTGTTAACAGATGTAAAATAATTGGTAAAAGCTGGTGGTAGGTTGCCAGAATTAAAGGCATACATAAACATTGCATTATTGGCCGTTTTCACACTAGAGACGGGAAACTCGTCTGAGACGGGTTATCCGTCTCAGACGAGTTTCCCGTCCTAGCGTGAAAACGGGACGGTTATAATTTTAGACGGGTAACACGTCTGATTTCATCCGTCTACTTTTCCGTCGCTTTAGACGGATTTCTAAGACGAGTTTCCCGTCTGTGAGGGATAACTCGTCGTAGAAATAAGGAAAGGTAGCCGCGCCTCAGCTTCAAATGAAATTGAAAAGTAGTTAGACTCGTCTCGAATTCACACTAGGACGAGAAACCCGTCAGATGATTTTTCCGTCAAGACGAGTTTCCCGTCTCTAGTGTGAAAACGGCCATTATGTAGGAAGATAATATCTACGAATTTAATTATTTCAAGAGACTTGAAAAGAGGATTGGAATGGTAATTATAATAAGAAAAGGTTATAATTCGTACTACTCTTTTTGTAAGGTGATAATTGGATTTAAAGTTGAAGCTGAACGCGGCGAAGCGTAATGAAACAAACAAACAAACAAACAAACAAACAAACAAACAAACCGTGCTTTAGTGTAATTGTCTTCACACCAGAAGGTCCTTTTCCGAAGTTGCTCTCAGCAAAAACCTGTGTCGGAAAATATTTGATTCTATTGCAAAGAAGTCGTACTTTGATCAGGTACGAATCTACATTATTGGAATGTAACACAAGAAACAGTGATGTTAAAGAGACAGTTGATCATGAAAACTCAATCGAGTTCAAATGTATTAGTTTTTTTTCTGACGCACTTTAAATATGTTTTCCTTTATATTCGATCCAGCCTTAGAACTCTTAATTTCTAACACCAAAAGCTTGTGATATTAAGCCACAATCTACCTGGAATTCATAAGTTTTTCCTGCCATTAGATCCTCAAAGCGTTGTTCCATTTTATGTGTAGTAAATGTCTTGCTATCTGAAGAATCATCCTCTCTGATGTATGTCACGTGATAATCTTTGATGATTCCATTCTTTTGTTTCAATATCCACGACACAACAACATCTGACCTCGGTTGTTCAACAGAGACTTCTAATTTACCAGGAACTGTTGTGTAAAAAAATAAATAGAAATGAAATCATGCAATATATGGGTTTCTAAATATACTCAATGAACATGGTAGTTACTTCCTTACTGAGAGAACAAATACCGTAATTTCCGATAATAAGCTAGCCCTGGGCTTATTTTTGTTATGCGGGTTTATTTTTGGGGAGGGGGAGGGGGCTATTATCGGAAGGAATTGTTGGGTTTCAAGAAAGCTTAAGCTTATATTTGGAAGGGATTTTAAAACGTTTAGGTGCATACAAGAATACTGCAAGGTAAAACGAAACACAAAACGAATTATACAGACGTCAAATGAGCATCACACGTCTCTGGGCCAGCACTGAGTATAGTACATTTCATGCATTCCACGCACAAACTCACAACTTACTTGATCCATTAGTCCTTACGGTGATTTTCGCGAAGTTTGCTTCAAGTCTATGTCTCCTTTTGGCCACCTCACTCACTCTGTTCATGGCGAATATTTTAAAAGTATAATTCACAAATGATGAGAGACTCGTTACTTTCACGTGCGTCACGTTCAAACCTTCCTCATATGGTATGTAAGTGACATCACTCCCACAGGATTCATCAACACACTTAATGTCGTCATCATCGTTACATGGCTTGATACATTCTACGTCATAGAACACGTGAGTCTGATCACCGGTTATTGCAGGAGGCAGCCATCTTATCTCGACTGAACTTTGGTTAATGAATATAAGGTTGACATTTCTCGGAGCTGATGATAAAACTACCGAGCAATAAATTGAAATATTCATTAGCAGGCTAAGAAGACTCAAACAAAGTAAACGTTTTGATTTATTTTTATCCCTTTTGATTTTTAGTATCAAAATTAATAGTCTATAAGAGTTGAAAGCTAAATAATTCATACCCTTGCCTCTGTTTCAAGATGCCCCTGGTTCAAAAATAAAACCTTTAACACGATTAAAATACGTTTTACTCATAAACTCATGCTCATAGAAATCAAACTCAGCTTACACAAAGAAAGGCATATTGTATTTATTTATGTATTATAATTCACAATTTATCACAAAATTGTACCATCTCTTACCCGTGCAATTAAGGCCATTCTGGTCATTGTATTTTCCATCTGGACAAGCTAAACAAGAATTAACCAACTGAGACAGGTGTGGTAGCGAACATGTTAAAATAAGTTTGCTTTTATGAAACAAACATCCAACGTTAAGTTATTTTCCGTGGGAAACAATTTAGGCGACAATTTCACAGCTTATAGAGTTTTTGTAACAGCATTTGTGTACAAACGGTTACTAAAACTGAAGACTGTTGAATACCAATTAGCTGCGATTACTTTAGTATTTCAGTTGCGAATCTAGGATCCGGACCTGCGAGTCACGTATTACTAGTAAGAAATATTTGAACAATTTTCGTCCACCCCCCTTATTTGAACAACAAAAACCACCCCCTTCTTTTTCGAAACGTTGTCTCAGTTGCGTTGTCTGAGCGAAGCCAAACACATCATTTATTTTCGACGAGGACCGGAGCACTCATAGTCCAGTCAATCTATGAATTTTTGATGGTCATGATCAAACAAATTGCAACAGAATTTTTCTCACCTCCATGCATTCGAGGGTGGTCCACTTAGCAACATACTAAAAATCCCCCAAAATCCGCTCGGTGGAACTTGCCAAAATTTTGCATTAAAGATTTTGAGCTTTTACCACAGGATACCCATGTGGAGTAAAATAACATTTGCAAACAAAAAATATTTTTATTGCGTGTTTTTCCTTCTTAAAGCTTACACATTGTAACATATACTTGCTTGCTGTTAAAAAAAATGAAAACTGTCCCTTTTTTACAATAGTAATATGTCCATCACGTTTCTGAACTTTTGCCACAGGCAACCCATCCGCCTAAAAACAACTAGACTTTCACTGAACACAACAGGTAATTATTCCCAATTTTTTTACAGAACATGATGTCTTCTATATACAGAGTTTTCACGGAAATGTAAATATAAAGTTATGTCATTGGGATAACCTATGATTTATGATCATTCATACACTGTAGTAAAACTCAAAATGGACTTATTACATTATATCTTACGAAAATGTCAACCATCAATCATCTTTGGGACCTGCTTCAAGGTCTGCTGTGGCCAGATTTGTCCAACTTAGGCCTTTGCATGCGCCATGCACAAGCAGCTGAAAGCTATCCGTCTTGCATGTGCATCTCTGTGTGCTGCTGTTGACTCTGCAGTTAATGTTGCACCTGATAACCTCCAAGAGGGACTCGTGTGCTGGCGACATGTCCGTTTGTATTGGAAGCATTTCCCATCTGTCAGCCTTCACCCCCACGTTTTCTGGCTGCAGCAGTTCTCGTTTCCATTGCTGTACCTTAATACACCCTAAGGCTATGATAAGCGGCAGCTGCTGATATAGGTGGAAGGCAACTGTGTGCTGCAGTCGGCTCTGTAGTTGCACCACATAACCTCCTAGAGGGACTCCTGTACAGAGGCAATCTTCTGGAGCTGTAGCAGTATTCCTTTCCATTGCTGTACCTGAAGTTACACTCTAAGGCTGTGATAAGCAGGAGCCGCTGACGTAGGTGGAAGACATCTGGTGGGTGCAGTCCTAGAGTACGAGTAGTCCCTCTTTTTTCTCAGAGATTCTCGTCGCCGTACGTCGCGTGTCTTGTGGGATGTGATCTTTCTACGCGCTTCTCGTGCACCCGTCCGCTCGATATCCGAGAAAAAAGAGGCACTATTCATAGTCTAGTGGAGTCATTTGTGGATGAGCATCCTGATATCCATCAAAGATTATTACACCTACGCTCTGCATATTGCATACGATGCCATTTGCTCTCTCTATTTGCAGTATGTAGATCAAAGTAGAACTTTGATGGTGATATTGTTGTTAAATTAAAGGAGGAATTCCTTTCAAATAAGGCCTTCTAGGGGACAAGCCACAACTATCTGGATGTACAACTATCCACACTGCAAGTGACGCAGATCTACCACAACTGTACTAATTGGTGATGATACTGACCTGCTAGCGCTTCTCCTGCTTTGCCACCACGTGGAGATGATTGCACATGATCTGTTCTTCAAGCCTGCATGAGCCAAGCTGAAAGATCGAACCCCTGAAAAGTCCGGAACATCATGAAAACAAAATCTTCGCTGGGTGCGGATATATGTACAAATGTTCTATTTGCGCACCGCACACAGTTAATGGATATGACACTACTTTCGGCCTTCACGGAATTGGAAATTAAAGGAGTAGCAATGAAGAAGATCACCACAGATATGCTGTTCCACAGGAAAGTTGAATGTTTTTAACCGGCCCAGATGCTAGTGAAGATGAGATCATTATGGCAGAAGAAAAGGCCCTCCTGTGTTTGTACATTGCATACCTGATGAAAGTCTTGATTCGGCATTGGGCTATATCAAATTTTACCACAATGTTGCGACAGGAACAACATTTCTGCAGCCCGGTAGTCTTCAGCCTATATCAGCAGCTGCCGCTTATCACAGCCTTAAAGTGTACTTACAGGTACAGCAATGAAAACGAGAACTGCTGCAGCCAGAAGACTTGGGGGTGAAGGCTGACAGATGGGAAAAACTTCCAATACAAATGGACATGCCACCAGCACACGAGTCTCTCTTGGAGGTTATCAGGTGCTATATTAGAGAGATTAAGCACCACGTTCTACGGCAAACGTCAGCTTGCACTCGATTTAATTTTCTTTACTTTTCCTCCAATCGTTAAATAAAGCCATCAGAAAATCGAAAATAATTCACATGTTCACGATAAACGCGAAACTACTCATTTTGATGTACAAACAGCAAACGCCAGACGGCAAAGGTGGGATTTTTGCCATTTGCGGGAAAAACAAACGTGATGCTTCATCTCTCAAATATTAACTGCCGAGCCAACTGCAGCACACAGAAATGCACATGCAAGAAGGATAGCTTTCAGCTGCTCGTGCATGTCGCATGCAAAGGCCTATAAAGTTGGACAAATCCGGCCACACCAGACCTTGAAGCAGGTCCCAAAAATGATTGGTGGTTGACATTTTCGTAAGATATAATGTAATAAGTCCATTTTGAGTTTTACTACAGTGTATGAAAGATCATAAATCATAGGTTAACCCAATGACATAACTTTATATTTACATTTCCGTGAAAACTCTGTATATAGAAGACATCATGTTCTGTAAAAAAATTGGGAATAATTACCTGTTGTGTTCAGTGAAAGTCTAGTTGTTTTTAGGCGGATGGGTTGCCTGTGGCAAAAGTTCAGAAACGTGATGGACATATTACTATTGTAAAAAAGGGACAGTTTTCATTTTTTTTAACAGCAAGCAAGTATATGTTACAATGTGTAAGCTTTAAGAAGGAAAAACACGCAATAAAAATATTTTTTGTTTGCAAATGTTATTTTACTCCACATGGGTATCCTGTGGTAAAAGCTCAAAATCTTTAATGCAAAATTTTGGCAAGTTCCACCGAGCGGATTTTGGGGGATTTTTAGTATGTTGCTAAGTGGACCACCCTCGAATGCATGGAGGTGAGAAAAATTATGTTGCAATTTGTTTGATGTTAAACCGTAGATTGACTGGACTATCAGTTCAAACTGACATAAATAATGGAACTGAACCAATTTGACCTTACCATTGTCGTCTGCATTAATTAAACGTGTGGCTCATTTGAGTTTGTAATTAAATGCATATACCTTGACATTTCACTCCAACATTCTGCATGTCTTCCTTACAGATGCATTTTCCTTTAAGTCCACTGGTGTTCCACTCACCATTGCTTTGGCAATGGACGTACAAACTGCCCGCTACATGCACCGTATCTTCCCCACAGCTTTCTTCAACTCGAATAGATTGTGAATCGTTTGCTGGAGCTACAGTTCTCGCTAGTGAAACCAAGCTGTTGTCAAGTGGTCCACCAGGACAAACGTAATAACTCACTTTGACAGAGTACAGAGTATTGCAAGCACCATCATTGTGGAATGCTAATAGCAAATACTTTCCTTTATTAAGGATGTTTATTGTTTCGAAAGTTCTCACATTGGTGAGGCGTCCAATTCTTGTGACATTTTCATACGCCGCTGTGTTTTGAAGAGGGTTAGGATAGTCCGCCTTTTCTGTAATAAGGTGGTCAGACTGGTTTACATATAAGTAGAAAAAATTGACGCAGTAAGGTCCTCCATTGTTTGGAGATATAGAACAACTTCTGATGTTGTACTCGACAGTGATATCGATCCTGTTAGCGTCATTGACTGTGATTTGATCACTTATCAGCCAATTGCTTGGTTGCGGAGCCGGCGGTTGTAAGTCAATATCACATACTGTATATCGTACGGGGCTACTCTTTCTCGTCCACTACAAAAACGAACAAATAAACTTTGAATCAATGTGTAAGTAACTTTTGGAATACTACAACAATCGTAATATGGCTCTATGATGTCATATCGTGTAGGTCCGAATAAAGAGAATAAAGAGCACGAGGGACGCAGGGACGTCTACGAGGAGGAAAACTGAGAAAATATGAACTGCCCGCCCCCACTAACTGACCAGTCCCCCAGCCGCCCCAGGTTTGCTGCGATATTTTAAAATAGGGCTTTTAATCAGGAGCTGGGCTCCTGCTTTTAATCTATTACTAAAATAACATTTTATATTGCTTTTAGATTATTTTAAACTAATATGTACCTTTTATTTTATTGTAATTAGATGTCGACAAGCAGCATGGCCGCCGGGGAACATGTATAATAGCATACCGTAAAATTCCGAAAATAAGACCCGGGGCTTATATTTTTCAAAGGACTTCTTTGAGGGACTTATATTCGGAGTGGATTATATTCGAAGGGGCTTATTATAGGAGGGAAATTTGCGTTTCAAAATCGGCTGGGCTTATAATTGGAGGGAAATTTGTGACGAACTTTATTGAAAATGGAATACCGTATATCATACCAGTTTATAGTTCATACGTATATAGTTTATAGTTCATACCGTAGTTTATACTGTAGTTCCCAAATATAAGCCCCGGGGGCTTATATTCAGAGGGGCCGGGGGCTTATATTCAGAGGGGCTTATTATAGGAGAGTTTTTTGGCGTTTCGAATTTGGGGGGCTTATATTCGGAGGGGCTTATATACGGAGGGTCTTATTTTCGGAATTTTACGGTACGTATGTTTGTAACTAGTAAGTTGGCCGCCATGCACGTTAGTCTTGACTTACCCCTACAACGCCCGCCCCTCTTTTCGTTTTCAATTCCCAATTCCATGTACATTGGCCGGATGAATCACACGGTTTGCGCTCTAGTACCACTTGACTTGACGAGGCCCAAGCTACAAACGTCAAGGAAGTAAAGACGGCGATCCAAAAATGCTCCATACAAAGTGTGTTCGTGGGTCTCCAAGCGTGTAATATCTAAAATGGTCAAATGTAGAACTAATTTTAAAAATTTAGGTCGTTTAATATATGATTTCTAAAGTGCAGAACTTGTAAGACCTTGTAAATCTGGGTAACTGTGGCGTCAAAATTGTTATTCGCGAAAACATGGTGTTGACTATTGTTCCACTTCGATCTTTAAAATTCGTTACGTTCACACAGACAACCGAAGAAAGGCGAAACATCAGAATATAGGGTATAGGAAAAGCCTTAACTACCACAAATAAATCAACTATAAACACATAGCTTTTACAGCTATTATGAACATCGGGTTTCCTCAGTAAAGGCAGTGATTTGGGCAGATTTACATTGTAATACAATTAGGTAAAAAATACTGAGTACGCGTTGTTTTTCGTTGGCGATTTGAAGAGTGCAAAAACAATTTCCGTCACATTCTCGCCCCCAGAGACCACGATCCTTTTGGTCAGCACCAAGAATCGAGACCTCTGGCCGGTTCCAAAACCGGAATCAGATTTGTCAGATTTGACGGTTAGTCCGAGATTCGCGGACGTCCGGTTTTGGAACCGGCCAGAGGTCTCGATTCTTGGTGCTGACCAAAAGGATCGTGGCCTCTGGGGACATATATCTTGTAGCCAAGTTTGTAAGCTACGAGGCTGAGGCGCAATCGGTATATATTAAATGATAAATGGCTGCTTTTAACATTTCTTAAAACAGCTTTCCTTTGGTGTAACGGGTTTTCATAGATACGTGATCACGGGGTGATATGGAACTTAGAGACGTACCCAGCAGGAATAAAACAATAAAATGGATCGAGGAACAAACTAAGCTGAATGGTTGGGAAGAAGACCCAACAATGAATACAAGTGCAATATTAAACCAGCTGTCGAACTGATTCAATCCCAAGAAAGTTGTCGCTACTCAGTAACTGGCCTGGCCTTAAAGGAGCTACAGTATGTCACAATATTTTCAGTCATTTTTGCGATGTGCAAAATCACCTTCAAATTGAAGCCTCAAAAATGATAGTTTACTAAGGTAGAAAAACAACAAAGAGGTGATAATAAACCAAACAGGAACAAGGATGGTTGAGGATGGAGAAGATTTAGACGGATTGCGAATGACGAACTTGAGAAATGCGCCATGACGTGACGTACTCCTTTAATTACCCGGGTTTCAAAATTTCCAAACATATATGGGAATACATGTACAGGCGTCCCTTTTGTGGCTCATCGCCGCTATTGGTGGGCTTTATTTCCGCCGCTCTCTTGAGTCCGGTCTTCGTTCATTCGGGGAAAGAGCGTGGACTCATTCTCCCGAACAGCGGCTGATTATTCTACTACTGGTAACTGCTTGTTTAACGTCTTATCCAATCTCGTACCCAGAGTCAACGATCTCCTCAGTCAGTGGTGGTCGTCGCCAGGTTAACGTAGACTCTGGAATAATGAATTTTGAATGTTCCGGTTTGTTGTCAATCTCGTACCCAGAGTCAACGGTCTCTTTGGTCAGCGGGTCGTCGTCAGGTTAGACTCTGGGGGAATGGAATAAATATCAAAAAAATCACTCCAAAAAAGAAAACAAAAATCGATATTTATTCCATTCCCCCAGAGTCTAACCTGGCGACGACCACCACTGACCGAGGAGACCGTTGATGCTGAGTATGAGATTGCGTCTAATCATTTTTATCATTCTTCATTGTAATCAATCTCGTTCCCAGAGTCCTCGTTACCCTTGTCCCAGGTAACGAGGACTCTGGGAACGAGATTGCATTGTGAGTATTGTGATTCTCTCCTAATTAATAACAAACAAATACCAACTGCATGGTGTATACTACCAACTTTATGTCGTAAAACATCCTTATGAACATTTCAAAGGAACGAGGAAGAGAACACATATGAAGTTGATTGTGCCAAAATCTCCCCAGATTGTTGACAAGACGTACCTGCAGTCTTCTACGTACCCAGGCATAAAGATCCATAAACTACAAGGGTCGTCAGAGTCTAAGCTTAGAACTATCTCAAGTCATGTCTTGATCTTACCTTAGGTGCTGATCATTTTGTCAAATCTTACAACAATTCTTAAATAACTGACCATCAATCATCAGTGAACAAACCTGAGCGGCGTTTCACAGTTGAAACTGATCGAGCGAGATAACTTCCGCATGGCGACTAAATGTTTTGTAGAACAGAGACATTATTGCTTGCATTTTTTCGATTTCATTACATTTCATTTCATTACATTAAAGACGGCACCAAAATATGGAAGTTTGTATTTGATACGGTACGATTCTGAATAAAAGCTCTGACGATAATTAAAATCCAGTACAAGCGATTTGCAACTAATGCAACTAAATCAAGCAATTGTATACATAATGATGGAACTTACTTAACTCAATCTTGTCATTACCAGGCTGCGTGGATACTGTTATGGGTAAGTAGTGTACTTACCAATTCTTCAAACGTCGAACAATTCTCTTTAACAGGAGCCTACGATCAGTCAACACGAAAACAGCGCATACGAATGCTGACTTTACCTAAGTGATTAGAGCATATAAAATGCAATATGCAAAGATGAAAACGTTACCGACGTCACGAAATCGTGACTGCGTGGGTGAACAAGTCAGAAAATGTAACGGTGTTGTGGGCAGAGACTGAAAATCTACGCTTTATAATGTTTTTCATAACCCATATACACACAGGGCGATCTTGCTTACGTCGGCTTTCGTTTATTCCTAGCCTATATATATGTATTGGCATACATTTACCGAAAATTCAATTTAGTCTGACGAACTTATATGTGCCATTATGTACGGTTACTGAATGGCACATATAAGTTCGCCATGAGCCATACGAACGTTTCTTTATAAAGCAGGTTTCAAGCCGTTTCCTATAAAACTTGGCACGACAATGCAACTAAATATTGCTTCACTTTATACAGTTATGATATTTGTTTTAAATCGGACCGGCCAAACTTCGATATGTAAACAATGACGTCAACTAGGGCCTCTTCGTATGAGCTCGCGGCCGGTAACCGGGTTGGCCCGGTTAGCAAGACGAATTTTGTCTTTTCTAGGGAAATTCCAGCCCGGTTTAATATCGAGATGACGCGATCATCCAGGCGTAAAATTTAACGGAAACGGAAACGGAAACGCTTAAAACTATTTCATCCCGGTGACCGGGCTGGAGTACACTAGTGTTCATATGGGAAATTTTTCAGCTCGGAAACCGGGCTGGCCCGCCTTCTCGTATATTTTTAGAAAGGAAATAGGAGTGAGGCGAGATCTCGGAAACCGGGCCTCCCCGGTCAACCGGGCTCATACGAAGAGGGCCTGTTTACATGGAGGGAGGGTGACCCTCCTAGAAGGGACCCCCTCTTAGAAGGGTCAAAAGATAGCTCCCCTTTACATGCAAAGGGTTATCCCCAGGGCTATCTCGCCAATTTAAACCGAGGCAACCGGAACCCATTTTGTTTTGACGGTAATGTGACAGCAACCTGATCTCACTAAACGTGACTCCCCTAGAAGGGTGAACCTACCTCCAGCTTTTACATGGCCTACGGCCTGTTTACATGGAGGGAGGGTGACCCTCCTAGAAGGGGACCCTCTTAAAAGAGTTTACCATTCTCTATTGTATTTCCCAGTTTCGTTTACATGAGAGGTAGGGTCGTCGTATTTCCAAACTCTATTCTCGGTATTTGGAAATCTGATGAAACGCTGTGTTGATATATTACATCTATTACATCAAACACGAGAGATGGTGTTTCATCCGATTTCCAAACACCGAGAAGAGAGTTAAAAATAGTATTTTTGACAAAATTCGAGGAGAAACAAAATCGTAGAAATCTATGCTAATAACGATCAGATATCGAAACCTCCTTCACGAAGCAGATCGCGTTAGGGTTCATTGTGTTTTACCAGGCGAAAGAAATCGCGCTTTTGTGGTTGGTGTGTCCTTTTCACGGCCATTTTGAAATACTTATTTCGGGCTGCGCGCGAAGAAAAGCTGGTAACTTGAAGACGTTTTGTGCAATGTGGCCGGCCCATATGGTTACAGAGCTCATACATATTGTTGAACATGCGTTCCCCAAACACAAATTGATGAAAGTTTTGCTCATCAATCTACTAAGAAAATGATCACACAGCAGCAGAAAATTACTTTTATTGCCAATCCTTTATGGACAAAATACGTAATAAATGAGTGTAACTGTAAACTGTAATCTGTCGAGGAGTTTGATATTTCATTTTCCTCCAAAACGTTTACGTGAAAGTGTTGTTGGAAAGGCTGGATTATTGTCTTTCCCCATACAAATGTCTTAACAAATTGAAAGAGCCATAATATTGTCGTCGTTAAACAAAAAATATTCAAGGATTTCAATATAAATTCATACATATATACTGACAACGCCTATGCATATCAAAATTGAAAATGCAAAGATATAAAAAGGAATAAAAAGTAACTTGAATTCCAGCTTAAAAAACTAAGTTTGTACAAAACTGAAAAACCGACTATAAGAATATATATTTTGATCATAGAGCTTTTTGGAAAACGAGCAGAGGACTGGGAACGGGTTAATAATATTATGACACAATAACAATCCCTCAAATGAAATGTTACCTAATAAAATTGATTATCCTGCCGAATGCTAGTGTTTTGATAAAAAAGGACAAAATTCCCCCAATTATTTATAATCGACGGGGGAGTAACGGTGATTGCTTCGCGGCATAAATTGTCTGAACCAGCTCAACCTCGTCTTCAGGGTCATCCCCGCTTTCAAGATGGCAGGTCACGTGTCTCCAAAAATATTGGAGATTTTGATTGTTTCAAAATGGCGGCGGGCTGGCGATTGGCTAATTTTGTGGTCACGTGACCTGCTCTTCGCCAGGGTCTTCTTCGCGCCCACCCACCATCTTGAAAGCGGAGGTGGCCCTGAGGGACGAGGTTGGAACCAGCTTGGATTTTTTCCTTCATTCCTTTCAGCGTGATCATCCTCATCATCCATACCCTTGTTGTTATATTGCGATTTCATAGCTTTAATACTCTTGTTCATTTTATGTCGATGCCCAATCAGCGTAATTCCCATTTCTTTCAAATCGTTGTCTTGCAGTTGAGTGACTTTGTTGAGGTCATCGATGTTTGCAGTCTGGTATGTGTCCGAATAATTTTCCATGTTGATGTATTTCAGCCAATCATCCACGGACTGGAATTCTGGGGAATCGACTACTTCAGATCTGAAACGAATAAAACAAAATCAATCGATCGATCAGTCAACTTATTTTTAGTGGTCGGTACACTTAGCTTGTCTTAAATGTAATGTAATTAAATGTAATTAGGTTAGTTTTCAGATACAGCACTGACATTTGATAAAAAATGTAAAACAAGAAAGAAAACAATGCAAAAGATGATACTTTGTTTTATTAAAAATGCTGTTATTGAATTTGTTTCGGGAGGAGGGTGGGGGTGGGGAAGGGTGTGGGGAAGGGCGGTTTTTTTCTGGGTTGTTTTTTTAAAGAAAAAAAGAAGTATGTTTATAAAATAGTTTTTTAGATTTAATTTCGGGAACCTCTGAAAAGAGTTGAGTTTCTTTGTAGAAGGATATTTTTATTATACGAGTATTTTGTTGTTCAATCAAACCTCTAAATAAACCTTTTTCCATTTATTTAATTTTAATTTCTCCATTTTAAGCCTTTTTTCCTTTGCTTCCTCCATTTTGGATAAAGCACATTTTCTTCAAAATTAAAATAAAAAACGTTAGAAACTCACGCAGCTGTAGGTTGCGATACAACATCACCCAGGACTTCCGGGGATCGAATTAATTCATCAAAGCGACTGACGATTTCAGAAAACGTGGGTCTTTTGCTCTTGTCCTTATCCCAGCACTCCATCATTAAGCAAAAAATAACATTTGGACAGCCCTTGAGTAAAAAAACAAACAAATAAATAAATAGGCAAATAAACAAATAAATAAATAAATAGGTAAATAAACAAATTAATAAAATAAAGAAGTAAATCAATAAATAGACCGGCATTTGAAGCAGATATAAATTATATTTATATATAATCAACAATTACTAGTAAAAATGTATGAAAGCTAAGCAAACAAGCTGCGTCTAATAATACTTAAAAACAATACAACACTCGATAAAACATTATAAACTCTAACAGCGATACAATTCATTTTTCCAATTGTTCTCCAAACGCGCTCTCCAATACAATAATGCCGCTAGTGTAAGATATAAATAGGTACAGTTACGTCATTTCTACATTCCCTGGACCTAGAAACCCACCAAACGGTCAGTGCTACTATTGTTAAGTAAGAAACAAGGTAAAAGTAAAGTATACAACAGGCCACAAAGGAGGCTCAGAACACCGAAGGTTATCCTTGTTTCAGTAGCATGAAGCCATCAGGATTATTGCTACTCTCCCTGGGATGCTAGTCTATCCTAAACATTTTTGTAAGATGTCCGTAACAATTTGCTATTACTCGTTTATCCTGCTGGGTGGAAATAGACACTGTGAGAGTTAAGGTCTTGCCCAAGAACACACCTAAGAGTAACCCCGGCCAGGGTAACCGTTCCAACCCAGAACACACCGGAGTCCAACGTGTTTACTATTATGCCACCGCGCCTCCCCCCCCCCCACCCCCCCCCCCCCCAAAAAAAAAAAAACAAGAGTGATTTGGACATCACGTGCACAACACGTACCTGAGGAGGTGGTAATCGGTATCCAGTCTCTACTCGCTTAATAACCTTGGTAAAAATCATAACAATTAATGAATATATGACTACAATTCCTCCAATACTGTGCAAATGAACCAAAATAACCATGCTTTTACTGTTAATTACTGTCATATTTGAAATATCTGGCATTGGATTTAATAAGCGTACTGTGTCATCTTTTCCACCACCAGGAAGAGCAAGCTACTTCTAGTTTTTCAATCAGTTATTTCTGCAATGAAAATGGCGCGCGTGCTTCCGTAGCCTGATGCAACTGAACAAGATACAATGTTTGGGAGAATTTGAAAATTTACTTAAAGTCGAGATGCTACATATTAAGTACTTTCAAAATCTGTGAATTCTGAATTATTTCAAGTGAGTTGTTGATCGATAAATAAGTGGATTCACCCCACGATAGTCATTGATATATTCGTGTCCCACTGCGAAGTTCGCAGTGACATGCCTTACATCACTTACATCCAAGTTGTCCCAATCCCAATACGGTCTTTCACTGAATGACATGATCTCCCAGACGAGAATACCATAACTCCACACGTCACTAGCGGTACTGAATGTCCTGTGTTGAATCGCTTCCGGGGCGGTCCAACGGATAGGAATTTTACCTCCCTTTAGAGACAAAATGTTCACTTTGTATAATACGAAATAAATAGCATGATTATTGGTTTCGAGATCACTTGATAAATCCTTATGATAAATGAACAATGTAATTAATAGAGCGATTTTCAATCGAGTATCGAAAGTAATCCGAAATTGGTTTTGCTTTACTACGTTCTGTGATTGGTTTAAAAAACTCGCGACTCGTGTGGTTTTACGACTAAAATGAAAACCGCTCTATTTTGAATCTAGAAGATTCGGTGTAGATCCATCAATGAGTTTTTCACGAACTGAACTAAGAGGGACCTCATTTTAAAGGAGCTCAAGTCATTTTATCGATGTGCTAGGTTACCTGTACAAAACCCAAAGGAAACCTACTAAAACAATACCAGTTTACTGAAGTAAAAAAAATGGTGATAATAAACCAAAACAGAACATAAACACATTCGTTAAACGAACTAGCGAAAGATAATGGAAGATGGATAACACGAACACATATTGCGCGGTGTTCGTACAGGTATTTGGAGATGGGTGCTCACGTTTTAAAAAAAACCTAACGTATATTATGTTTAATACGGCATTTCGAGTGGTTATGTTGTCATTTGGGGTATCATGACTTCATTTAATCCTCCCAGTCTCTTTTTTTCCTTGAAAATTCCACTCCTGTCTGTTTTTTATTTGGCGAGACTAAAAAACGTTAGAATCTACCTGTGTATGGTACTCGGCTGTATCCTGATCGTCATCTGCCAGCTCTCTTGAAAGACCAAAGTCAGACACCTTGCATAACATGTTTTCACCAACAAGCACGTTACGAGCAGCAAGATCCTTAAAGACAATAAACACGAGGGATAGTGTTTCATCCGATTTCCAAACACCAAGAAGAAAGTTGAAAATACGACAAAAACATGAACAAAGTACGAAAAGTACAAAGTACAAATATCAAACACGAGCGACATTGTTTCATCTGATTTCCAAACACCGATCAAGATAGTTGAAAATCCGACGCGTAGCGGAGTATTTTTCAATAAATTAGATGTGTTTGGAAATCGGATGAAACACTGTCTCGAGTATTTGATATATCTTCTCAATTCTAACAAAACCTAAGGACTAAACGGAGAAATAAAATCCTAAAAATCTATGATCTACCCAATATCCAAACCTCCGTCACGGTTATGATTTTCTTTGTTATAACTTGATGAATTATTAATGAGTTTGAGAAGTATACATACCCGATGAATAAAGTTCATATCTGAAAGGTACACCATTCCACATGCCACGCCCCTGGCCATTCCAATCAACTGAAGGTTTGTCAACTGCCCGTCACGTGCCTATGAAGAAGAAATCGGCTTCTTAGGGGGTCATTACATGGCGAATTTCAGCCGGGCTGAAATTTCAGCCCGGTTAGGGGGCTGGAATTTTGTTGCGATTACATGACGAGTTTCAGCCCGGGCTGAAATTTCAGCCCGGGCGCCAAATTTGAAATTGCGCGGGAAGAGTCATCAGAGAATGAGGGGCGATTTGAATAACCGGCAACTTATTTACATATCGGCTGAACGTTTGAAGAACGAAGCTGTTGTTATATTCCATTTTCGATTTGAAATTCGCGACACATCGAATAAGATTTTCGATTTTATCTCCCTTGTTCCACTGGAACCTTTTTTCCATCTTGTTTAAAAACACAGGAGCGATTTTACAATACCCGGCAACTTATTTACATACCGGCTGCACGTGTATATAAAAACAAAAGGACCATTCTTATTCAATGACATGCAAATACGTTGCCGGGCATTCTACAATTTAGCCAAAACACAATCACTGCGCATGCCCAAGTTCACTTTTCAGCCCGGGTTGAAAATTCCATTCCGATTACATGGTTTTTTCAGCCCGTTTGGCCGGGCTGAAAATTCCAGCCCGGTTTCTCAAACCGGGCTGGAATTATCAGCCCGGGATGAATTTCAGCCCGGGCTGAAACCTTGTCCATGTAATCGCTAACTTCATTTCAAGAGGATTTGTTTCGGAAGTCGGGCTGAAATCTCAGCCCCCCTAACCGGGCTGGAATTTCAGCCCGGGCTGAAATTCGCCATGTAATCACCCCCTAAGATGGAGTGTAAGCTTATCTACTGTACGTAGAAAACAACCCATCCCACTGAAAGGGAGAATTGTATGACACAGAAAATAAAGCAGACAGAAAGTGGAAGAAACTTAAAGGAGAAGGTCACTCCAGAAAGCGCATTTTTTTTCTCACTACCATTAAAAAGTAAATATGAAGATTAATTACTGACCGTACTTTGAAGTTACAAAGAACCTCGTAAACTCACGAAATTGGCATTCTAAGTGTCGAAAAATTCGACTTCGGCCGCCGCCATTTTGAAGACTATTCAGCAACCTGGCCGCATAATCGTGACGTCATTCCGTGCAACCTGAAGTGGCGGGAAGCGCTGTGAGAGTTTCACTAGCCATTTCTTGGCAAGATCTTTTCAATTAACAGCAAACGATAACAGTTTGGAGCTGCTCGCAGCGCTTCCCGCCAATTTCAGGTTGCACGGAATGAAGTCACGATTATGCGGCCAGGTTGCTGAGCAGTCTTCAAAATGGCGGCGGTCGTAGTCGAATTTTTCGACAATGAAGGGAGATTTCGCGAGGTTATGAGGCTCTTTGTAACTTCAAACTACGGTCAGTAATTAATCTTCATATTTACTTTTTAATGGTAGTGAGGAAAAAAATAAAACATCATTCAAGCCAAAAGTTAAACCGGAAAAATACTACACAGATATTTGTGCAATTGAAAAATCACTAAGTTTGTTCATTATTGCTTGAGTGAGTTACACAAGTTTAATATCATCGCGGACTGAAAAATGAGAAAAAAGAAACGAAAAAGAAACATCTCGAAAGCTACAAGGAACCTTTAAAAAGTGATCCAGCGATCCACTTTCCAGATATTCTGTCAGGATCATCATCGGCCTGCCTGCAAATATAAATAAAATAAAATAAATAATCTTAATAGTCAAGGACGGATAACGAAGACAAAAATATTCATTCAGGTTGTTGGGCATGTGGTGAGAAACTGGTCAGTGTTACTAGGAAAACATATGTCACCGTTATAAAAATGCAACTAAATATAAATGGGGGCCGGAAAATTACAAAAATTACAACAGAAATTAAACAATTAAAAAAATTGTCTTCCAAAGTGGGAAGGAACTTTAATTACAGAGATTAAAGTTTTTGCGGTAATATCTCATGAATTTATTGTTTCCTGTCAAGTTTGTTTACGGAAGAGGAAAGAGGCGACCATTTTGCTCTTCCTGCTTGAGAAAATCTCTGTTTCACTGAGTTTCGTCCAAGAGAGTTTAGATAGATAGATAGATAGATAGATAGACTTTTATTTAACGTGTACAATGCACTTAGCTATAGGTAAAAACACAAGCTAATTTACAGGTAATGCCACGATTTAAAAAATTATAAAGTATAAAAATTAATATATATACACCATTAAATTGATTTAAAAGACAAAGATAATGTGGTGTAATTAAAATATTTTGTTAAAAATATAAGATATATTGCAATGGACATTATTCTGCTACTGATCTTGAAGGTCTATATCTACATGTATAAGTCCTTTCCTGAATGCTTTGTAGTTTGTTGCCGTTTTCGCAGTTTGAGGGAGGGCGTTCCACAGCTTGGCAGCCTGGTAACGCCACTTACTTTTGAAAATGTCACTATAAAGAGAGGCGCCCTCCATTTACATTGTTGAATTATACGAACATGATTAATATTCGCCACTTACTTTGTGTCACAACTCCTATGAGTCTGATAACATTTGGATGGTTAAACTGACTCACGATGGACGCCTCGGATAAGAAATCTTTCTGGTTTTTCTCGCTTGAACCAGGCTGGAATGAATATAAACATATACGAACAGCCCTGTATATCACACAACTTTAAACTTTATTTTCAAAGCATATATTAATACGGGCCTGTGTAAATAGTATTCAAAAAGTCAGATAACGGCTTTCCAAAGTTGAATATTGAGATTTTTTCTTCTTTTTCACAACAGTTGATTGGCATCTTTATTTTTTTTTTCGATTTTTTCAAATCAATTTTGGAGATTTTCTGACATTTTTGAAAAATCTTGAAATCCAAGATGGGAGATCCAAGATAAAGGTTTTTTGCAATATATGACGTCATTGTGGCGTGATGTGACGTCGTAATTGACGCGAGACTTTTACCGAAATAAACATTGTTGGATTCGTTACATATAAGTATCATTACTGTAGCATGAATACGTTTGGAGATACATAAGACACAGTACAGGAAGGGGGCACTATCTGTTCCTCTCAGGCCTACAAATCCTACTGCAGAATAGGGTTAAGTACTGAAGCAGTTTGGTGCAACAGCATCAATAATCTAAATGTATTTAGTTTTACTAAAAGAGATAAACTGACCCTTAAGACTTTGACAGCGACGATCTGTTTGCCTTCTCGAGTTTTTAATATTCCTTTGTATACATCAGCAAACTCTCCTGAGATGCAGAAAAAAATAAATAAACAAATGAAACATAGGTAGCATATTCCCATTCTGGTATTTTCTAAATACACAAATTAATTAATATTTACCTTGTCCAATGAGTCCCTCCAGTTTAGTGTCACTTCGGTTGAGTTCCATCGTAAACGTTGACAGTAATTCCATTAGGTCGAGGTAGTTTCCAGGGTCGATATAGTGACGCTGATCCATAAGATTCGTGGGTTGCAGCTCACTTCCTTTTATAGAAAAAATTAAGGAAATATGTACTCACAATTAATAACACAAGCAGTTTCATTGAAAAGTGTGTTAAAATAATGTTACTTCTAAAGAATGTATCGAGAGTAGGAAGAAATGTGACTTACATCAAAAGAAAACGGCCGACAAAAACTCTATACTACATCTTCGTAATTACAATATTTCTTCCTAGCTTTGGGGACGTTTATTTGTGTTTGGTCGTTTCTCACAGAGTTGCAGTCGAAGTTGAGAGTTGCAGTCGCAGAGAGTCACAGAGTTGTAGCCTACAACTCTGTGATAAAGGTAAATAAACCGCCGTAGCGAATTTGGAAAAGCTGAAAAAGTTTTGAAAAGGTTTTCAACATTTTGGAAAAAGCTTTTCCAAATTCGCTGGGGCGGTTAATTTACCTTTATTGACTTCAAGTTGATAATCAACTATTAAAGTCATTTAAATATGGCAGCATTTGTTCCTACCTCGCTGAATGCTTCGCATATAGGCTGTCTCTATACTCATTCGACCTTTCCTATAGTTATAAACAAGTAAGTATATTAGTTTAGTGGATTTGGCTGCGTTGGAAAAGGTTTGGAAGGGAGGCAACTGAACATGTAGGTAAAGTAGGTACTAGGTAGGTAGGTAAAAAGGTCAGTAGAAAAGGTAGGTATCTGTCTACGTTTTCTTCCTACCTAGGTAGGTAGCTAAATTGGAAGTTTTTGGTTGATACGTGAATTGCAAATCCATAAATTTATTATTCGACAGACTCACCTTCTACGATAAACGAAAATAACAGCAATTGGTATTAAGAGTAACAGCAGGCCTGATCCAACTCCCGCAGAGATAGCAATTATCTTCATCAATTTCGAGTTATCTGTGGTATTGCCCAAATATAACCGATTAATATATAATACCATCTTACTTCATACATTCGCTTACTCAAATAGGGGCGCTTAATTGAGGGTGTGCGCTTGATCGAGGAAATACCAGTAAATCAATCAATCAATCAATCAATCGATCATTCAGATCGTCATGCAGTCAGACAGTCAGTCAGCTCATAAATATATCAATTAATCTATCAATGAATACATCAATACACCAATTAATAATTCTTATAACTCAATCAATCAATCAATCAATCAATCATCTCAATCAATCAATCAATCAATCAATCATCTCAATCAATCAATCAATCAATCTGTAATCTGTATATATTAATCATTCATCATCAGCCAAAGTAAGTCAGTCATTCAAATGTTTTTAAATTCAACAAGTTTTGGATATTTTACATGTAAAAAAGAAGGAAACAAGCATCTGGTAATAATTACATCGGTGAACGTTAGTATATAACGTTAGTAAAAAATACTAAATATATAAATCTTAAAATAATGATTAGCATACAAAACCCTTTCTAAGTGTAAATGTCTTTACACCAGTAGGTCCTTTTCCGACGTCGTTCACAGCAAACACCTCAAAATGAAGAAGGCCAGAATTACAATTAGGAAGAGCTTTAATTAATTCTATTATACGGAAAGAAGTCGTACTCTGGTCAGGTACGAATCTAATGTAATTTATCGCTATTTTAATGTATAAAATTACATTTTTAAGACATTCGCTAAAAATCAACTTAGTTTGTTTAAATGATGAAATATAATAAAATTATTTTCATGCAGAGTCACGTGAATATGACGTCTACAGTTAGAAATGTGTTTTGTAGTATTCATATTACTTTACCAGATATTAAAACGTCGTGAAAGTAAGATGAAACAACATGCATTGAACAGCGACTAAAAAACATATAGATTTGTTTTGTTTACATTATACGACATATATATTAAAACCACAAGTTAAAAATGTAATCTACATGGAATTCATAAGTTTTTCCTGCCATTAGGTCCTCAAAGCGTTGTTCCATTTTCTGTGTAGTAAGTGTCTTGCTATCTGAAGAATCATCCTCTCTTATGTATGTCACGTGATAATCCTTGATGATTCCATTCTTTTGTTCCAATGCCCAAGACACAATAGCATCTGACTTCGGTTGTTCAACAGAGACTTCTGGTGTTACAGGAAACTATTGTGTTAAATAAACCAATTGCAACTTCAGTAAACATGACGAATTGGGTCAGTCATCAGATAACCAGAAAGTGACCGTAACGACAATATATATAAGAAAAACCATTATGAGTTTGTAAGTGAATAGACTCAATGACCAAACACATACATGACGTCCTCGTGACGTCCTTACTGAGAAGGCAAAATATCGTACAATTACGTAAATTAAAGCCCTAAGCTTATTTTTTATTCAAAAGGATATTTTAGAGGACTTATTTTCGGGAAAGGGAGGGAGTCTTATAATCGGAAGAAATTTTTACATTTGGAAGGAATTAAAAAAAAATAGGTGCACACAAGAATGCCGATGAAACTCTAAAACTAGTTCTGCATTAGTCAACGTAACGTCACCAGTATCTGAGCGAGTACTAAGTAAAGTATATTTCATGCATTCCACGCACTCCACAACTTACCTGATCCATTAGTCCTTACGGTAATGGTGGCGAAGTTTGCTTCAACTCCATGTCTCCTTTTTGCCACCTCACTCACTCTGTTCATGGCGTAGATTTTTAAAGTGTAATTGACAAAAGTAGAGAGATTTGTTATCATCACTTCAGTCACGTCCAAACCTTCCTTATATGGTATGTAAGTGACATCACTCCCACAAGCTTCATCGACGCACGTACTGTCACCATCATCGTCACATGGCCTACGACATTCTACGTCATAGAACACGTGAGTCTCATCACCGGTTATTGCAGGAGGCAGCCATCTTATCACAACTGTGCTTTGGTTACCAAATGTGATTTTGGCATTCCTCGGGGCTGATGGCAAAACTGAAAACAATAAATGCAAATATTCATTACCAAGTAGTTATGGAAACGTAAACAAGGAAAAGACAATGATTTCGTCAATTTGATCATTTAATAAAAAGAAAATAGTTGAAGCTCTTTATCAAGAAAGCGTTCTACGCTTTTCTTGTGTGTATTTTTGGTAAGATTAGATTCCAGCGTTGCAAATTACCAATGGAGTCGTTGTAACAGAAACGAGTTGCCAGTTCCTACTAAATTGAAAGAAACAACTTGAAGGGGTGACATGTAAAACATATAAAAGAAACAATTCTACAATATTGAATAGGAAACTAGCCAGAGCGGAAATAAACACCGGTATTGTACATTGCCATTCACAATTTAACATTCCTTACCCGTGCAGTTAAGGCCATTCTGGTTGTTGTATTTTCCGTCTGAACAAGCTAAAATAAGAAATAACCAATTGAGATAAGTGCAGCAGAGGAACGCGATTCAGTCAGTGGCCGACTATAAAATTTAGAAATCATGCGCGGTGAAGAATTTATAGTGTTTTTGTACTGAGCAGCTTTTGTGTGGACACGGGGACCGGAGCACGCCAAACATTAACGTAAAATTTCGAATGCGAAATTATTAATTGAATAGTCGTAAAAAAATAATAATGAAAAGCTGCATGCGGTGACTAAGCGAAGTCAAGCGCATTGTATATTTTGTGTCACTGATAGCAAAATACCTTCGCATTTTCCTCCAGCATTCTGCGTGTTTTCCTTACAGATACATCTTCCTTCAAGCCCACTGGTGTTCCACTCGCCATTACTGTCACAATGAACGTACAAACTGTCCTGCTCTTGAACCGCGTCTTTTCTCACAATTTCCTTCAACTTGAATCGATTCTGAATCATTTGCTGGCGCTACAGTCTTCGGTAATGACAGTAAACTGTCACTGAGTGTTTCTTCAGGGCAAACGTTATAAGTAACTTTGACAGAGTACAGAATATTGCAAGATCCATAACTGTGGAATGCTATTAGAACATACTTTCCTTTAACAAGGAAGTATATTGCTTGGGAACTTCTTTTATTGATAGGCTGTCCAATTTCTGCCACTTTTTGATAAGCTGTGGTATTTTTAGAAGGGTCAGGATATTGAGACGGTTCTTCAATGAACTGGTTAGACTGGCTTACATATAAGTCGAAAACATTAACGCAGTAAGGTCTGTTGGAACAGTCTGCGATGCTATAATCGGACAGTGATATAAATCCTCTTGGCGTCATTGACTGTGATTAGATCACTTCTTAGCCAATTGCTTGGTTGCGGATCCGACGGTGATAAATCATCCACAAACACTATATCGAGGAGGTATCGAAGTTAGTAAGTCCCACTGCAAAAAAAAATAAGAAAGCAAATAATCATCAAGTAAATAAAGAAGTAAATATGTAAGTATAAATAGAGGTTATTCAGCGGAAAGTTGTGTAATACGGCTGGGTATTTTTACGAATAGGTTTTTATTTTTTCGAGCCTTTTATACGACATAATATATTCCTAAAATATAGGCTTTCAACAGTGTTTTTCGTAGCGCGCGGTCAGGGGGACTGAGACCCGTGTAATACGGTCTCATATCTGCTCTCGTCTTTGTGCGTATTCGCACTCTAAAATGCCATGTCGTGTAATAAGTACTAGTATTACAAACCTCGTTCCCAGGGTCTCTCATCTTCCCGCCCCCTGGAGCGAGAGAAGAGAGACCCTGGTCTGGTCTGGTCACGTGCGTCCCAGATTCTGGGGACGTAGCAAATAAAAAGATTAGTGGGAGGGGCAGATGAGTGTGAAATTTTCTCCACTTTGCCTAGGGGTGACGCGGAAAGTGTTGTAAATCAAAATAACCGCATGTGGACGAGCTTTCGTGGTAAACATTTTGGCCGTTCCGAGACGCCAAAAAGACGATTAAAGAATTTTGAAGCCTTCAAGACCGCGATCAAGGAAAAGCCAGGGTTCTTAGATGTATCGAAATATCGCCATCTGTACAACGCACATTTGATCAAGATCCGCGAAGACGATTCAAGGAGTTAATGTTTCGAATCCAGGACAGGAAATGGGATAAAGAAAATCTTTATAGCTTTTATTTATTCGGCGGCGATGTTTTTGCTTGATTCTTTTTTCTGGTTATTTGACGGTCTCATGTATTTCGTCGCTACCGGCGGCGTTGCGAAAATGATAAAAAGGTGACAAAAATAATGGTCACCGACCAGAGCAAGTCTCCGCGATCGGTATGAATCCTCAAGAAAATTCAGCCCAACTCCAGGTAAATTACGTACTTTTGCTTGTTTCTGTTTGTTTTTATTGCACTCGCCTCACCTTTACCCTTAGGATATATCGATCTTTAAACAGGAAACTCGATGCATTCACTTTGTTTTACATATTTCAGTGTGCGATGTGTACGTGATGTGTTAGATTTTACAGCGCTTAGACTAAGAGTCAGCGACTCGCAAAATATAAGCCTTGGTTTATTAAACTTGAATTAAGCCGATGGTATCTTAATATTTTTCTTTCCTCTTTGTGGAAATGTTCAGACGTAAGTGTAATTTCTATAATGATGACGCTTTGACTCCGATACGGACATTGGACCTTTCGAGACCTTGCCTGCCGTGGAGCAGCGCTCAGCGCGCTGGAAATTCATCGATTTTCCGTAGCCCGTCAGCAGGTCAATAATACAGCAACAAAACATCTCGGCCACAGTAAATTGCATCTAAACATTGGAGTAACTGCTGCAAACAGCGAACTGAAGGACTGCTGTATAAAAGTGGCCGTTATAAGCTTTCTGGCCTCGCTTTGTTGTCGACAAAAGAAAGCGCGACAAACATTTCGTAAATTATAGGGGCCCTCCCTGGGTTTGAAAATGTCAATTAGACACGTGACCAGACCAGACCAGGGTCTCTCTTCTCTCGCTCCAGGGGGGCGGGAAGATGAGAGACCCTGGGGAACGAGGTTG